>JAMKQA010031607.1:0-25591 GCA_024699735.1 Posidonia australis
CTTTTCCTTAAATTGTTTTTGCTTTGGTTTTGTTGCCTTGTTTGGGGATTTGGGGCACTCTTCTCATTATTCTTCACATCAATCGTTTGGATATCTCTGTTCCAAACGGATTGGAAAGAAGATCGATAGTGCCATAACATGATCGATTCTTCGATCAGGTGTGTTGGACACGAGGATCCTGTTGTTGATGAATCCTGTGGATCTCTCACTTTTCTTGTAGCACCTACACACCTCAACCTTTCCAGCTCTTTTCCTGCACAACTATTTTTTTTTTGGTTGATCTCAGATTGGGTATTTTGATTTCTCATTCATTTCATTTATGTTTTACATGGTACTGAATTTGCAAATGGTACTGAATTACAAAGGATGACAAAAACATCAGATCTGTGACTTTTTTTACAGTATCATCTCAGAAAAAGCTGATACATTCCTTCCTGACAGATGTTGAACGTCAGTTTTAACTATTTAAAATGTTGTAGTAAATATAATGGAAAATCAATCACGAAATCAGAGCACAAATTTTAATCCTAATAAATCTTTGTAAGTTCATAAAAATTTCAGAAAGATAAAAGTATGTAGCAATCAGAAAAGCTCTTGCACATGCAGCATCCATGCACAAACTTACAATCTAAATGATACATAGTATACTAGATTTTAAGTACAGATTTCTGGTAAAATACTATTACAAAAATACAAACCTTTCAATGGTAATAATAGTAGTAAAATATTTATAAAGATAAAAAAGTTACTATTGAAAAGATAATAGATGGAGATTAAAATTCTGGAGTATACACTTTCTGTTAGGGGTAAATCTGGGTTTTGACTTAGACGATGATGTCAGCATTATAGGTGCTATGAGCAGGGAAATTTTGGCAATATAAATTGGAAGGGAAAAAATAGGCAGTTGAAAGTATATAGATAAAGTGTTGGTATTGTAGAAATTCATGGATATTTAGTTTCTGAGATCTGCTCTTCCAATAGTTGTTCTTTAAAGATATGTTTGAGCTACTTAAATGAATTTATTGACCTTACCGATTTCCTAACTGGATTTAGTGTTCCATATCAGAGCTAGGCTTTTATGAATTATGATAGTTGCAGAAATGTTATCTAGTTTGTTATTCATAATGCAACCATATCAGTATTTTACTTTTCCTATTATTTATGTTGGGTTATTCATCACATTTTTTTTCCTATACATTGTTTCATGTAGGCGAATGGTATCACAGCTTATGCAGTGACACTAATAACTTATCTTGGCCTCTGGTGGTGAGAGATTTTGCACCTTTTTATGTTTTATCAATACGGCGTTCTTGTGTTTAGTGGTGTATAAAAACATAATATAGGGATATTTATAAGTTTTGTTTCTCATTAAGTTATATTATATGGCTGCCTGAGACACAGGTAAGAAAATGTAGGCATGACATTAGGTTTTGCTTTAAACCTTGCTCTGTCTTGGTAAGTTGCTTACTGTGTAGTATGGATGTTTGTTGATCGATATTGACCAAAGGTTCTTAGTACAAAAATGATTTTGAACCACCAAGAATAAACAAAAAATAGGCGTGGCTGTATTTTTAAATAAATTTTTTGCTGATCAGTGTTGTGTTCGTCAAATGAAACATGTCTTGCCTTTTATCAATGAAAAGAAGATTCATTTTCCCTTTTGTGATAAATTCTTGAATAGATAAGGTTCAGGCTTGCTTAATCTCTTGTTTGTCCTTCACATACTTCCTTGATTATTTAAATTATACCTTTTGATATGTACGCAACCAAGGTCAAAAAGATTGAAAAAGTCACAACTGATGAAAAATTCTAAACAACTCTTTCCTTTTATCTTAGGACCATTCTTTTATCGTTCTTTCCATTTGATTGCTCTTTTATTGGCATTCTTTAGCACCTAGTCTAGACCTGCACTCGTGCGATGTAAGTATCAATTGGTCCATTTGGATTTCTATTTTATTGCCATGGTTCAAAGTGTCATTGAAGCCTGTTCTTTGTTTACCTTATTTAGGATATGGATCAAAAGATATGTATAATTCTTTATACAATCAGAGGCACTATAATGCTATTTGTCACTTTTTTTAGAGTGAATACTTAGGCATTGGGTATTGTATCATATGTACAGTCATGACACATATATTATGGTTTCTATGATACTTGCATTACTTCAAAGCATGTTTATTACATGATGCATGATAGGTATCTTGGAATTCATATGCGCATTGGTTGCTTGGTTTTTTATTCTTAATGAAATCTCATCTCTGTTTAGGCTTGGGATCATCAACCCTGCTATTGTATATGATCATCTAGGAGAAATTTTTGCAGCACTGATTGTGGGAAGCCTTTTCTTTTGCATTTTGTTACACATAAAGGTGAGAAGCTCGTGATGCCTTCTCTCATTTTATTTACCTTCGTCAAAACCATATGCTTAAGTGTTTCTGTTTCCTTCTTAGGGTCACATTACACCTTCTTCCACTGATTCTGGATCATCAGGCAATATAATTATTGACTTTTATTGGGTAAGATATCAGGAAATGTCTTGCAATTTGTGTGTGATGTTGCTATTGATTCTAGTTTAAATGTATTAATTCATTTCATGATTATGTATTTATGTTTACCGAACATTTTTATAGATTTCAATGGTCACTATATCGTTCATTATATTAAAATTCATCATTCTTGCTTTTTTTTAATCTGTTCTGATTTTGGGTGCCCATTTGTTTTGTAACCTTATTCATAGATGATCTTCCAGATCATTTGTGTAATATAAATATAACTTCTAAAATTTTAAAAAACCTTTCCTGTGGACTGTACAAGAATTGTTTGTCCTTGATAGTCTTGTGGCGAGGGGAATACCTTGTGTTTCTATTTTTCCCAGAAAGGACTACGACATTCCTGCTTTTCTATGGATGCTTATTATTTTAACAAGCTGATGCATAGGAAAACATGTACTTTAAGAAATTCTGTGCAACACATTTTGGGCATTACACACTCAAAGAGCAGCTTGAACGATTTTGTTCATCATATGATTCCATAATTTCGATTTTGTGTTTTCACTTTTTTTATGTAAAAAGTGGTCAAGTTTCACAAGTCAGCCAAACTTTTTTGTGATTTATGTGCGTTGATTTTTCAGGGAATGGAGCTATACCCTAGAATAGGGAAAAGCTTTGATATCAAGGTCTTTACCAACTGCCGATTTGGTATGATGTCTTGGGCTGTTCTAGCAGTAACTTATTGCATCAAACAGGTTAGCAATTTGTTTTATTGACAGATTATTTGATCTCTTTTCAAGTTCTTGTTTCTCATGTTCATCACATTTACATTTCCTTATTTTTATGTAAATACTAGGTTCATCAAACAGGTTGGACTTTTTTTTACATGATGATGAAACTAATTGGTAACCTTTTGTTTCAGTATGAAGAAAATGGTCATGTTGCTGACTCTATGCTTGTAAATACTATATTGATGCTGGTGTATGTCTCCAAATTCTTTTGGTGGGAATCTGGATATTGGAGCACTATGGATATTGCCCATGATAGAGGTTTGCTGATTGCTAATAAACATTAACAATGTGTTCGATTGCTTGAAATTACTGTATTATAATAAACACCGATTTTCTGTTACTTTTAAAATAAAAAAAGGCCTAGCCTGAAGTCACGATTACTGTGTGATGCTACAATAAAAAATTAAAAATCATTTTTGCTTCATTTCTTAGGAACTAATAAATATTGACTTGCATTAACCCAATGGATTTATTTCTATTTTCTAATACCAATAGAGATCTATGAATCATATCGAGTCCTCTTAAGTTGACATTTCTGGCAGTAGAATCTTTAGACAGACAAACATCTGTCGTACTGGGATAGACCCATGCAATATAACAAATTAAATGACCCACCTGCTATAGATATCATACGTACAATATACTAGATAATTTCTACATGTCTGTTGCATTCCATTCTCTTTCTGTCTTCTGAGACTGTTATTGGTATGGGTCTTTTTTGTTTGTCTTATCTTTTCAGCTGGATTTTATATTTGCTGGGGATGCTTGGTTTGGGTGCCATCAATATACACTTCACCTGGAATGTACCTTGTCAACCACCCTGTGACTTTGGGCAACCCGGTAAACAATGTCTATTTCTCATAAAACAGAAGTATCTAGTCTTAAATTCCTTGTAAACTTTTCACTTTGATGGCTGCAAAACCTTAATCTTTTGTTTTTTGTTATGGAGTCTATATTTGGTTGAAAATTTCAAAACCTTGAGTTTTCTAGATTTCCCCCAGAAACTCTAATATTATTATGAAATACCACAGCTTGCTCTTTCTATACTTGCTGCTGGACTCTTGTGTATATACATCAACTATGATTGCGACAGACAGAGACAGCAATTCCGCCGAACAAATGGGAAGTGCTTGGTCTGGGGAAGGCCTCCATCAAAGGTACTAAATCTATGCTGCAAATGTAATGATTGTGGGTAACTTTTATGCCTTCTTTTTGAGACATTATGCAACTATCTAGTTTGTCCTCACCAGATAGTGGCATCATATCGCACTACACAAGGAGAGACAAAAACTAGCTTGCTTTTAACCTCAGGATGGTGAGTTGACATGATTGATTTTTTCTCTTCAAAATACAATACTATCTGTCTACGAAGTTCAAAGATCTCCGATGTAATATTTTCAGAGGCCAAAAGCAGCTTGGATTTATCGTGACCTTATCATCAACAGTGGCTACTAATTTTTTTTATTTTTTGTTTTGATGTTGTACGTACTGCTGGTGTTTCAGGTGGGGTTTATCCAGGCACTTTCACTATGTTCCAGAAATATCAGCCGCCTTCTTCTGGACCGTGCCTGCACTATTTAATCATGTATGCCAGTCTTGAACCTGCTTATCTTCTTTTGATGGTTTCTTTTTATGCATGCTTACAATTTTTTTGGCCTACCAATTACATTGCAGTGTCTGCCGTACTTCTACGTTGTGTTTCTGACAATCCTCCTCTTTGATCGAGCAAAACGAGATGATGATCGGTGTTCATCAAAGTAAAATTTTAATTACCCTTCATCTTTTGTTTTAAGTTGCAATAACTTATCTAATGTAATATATTAATAATTTGAAGTAATAATGAAAAATTGTAGCATGGTCAAGATTTAACAATTCCATTAGGCTGAATTTATCTACATTTATGACATGTTAATCAGTCCTGCAAAATTTATGATGTGATATTAACATATAATTCTCAGTGTATTAGCATTTTATTTGTTTCTTTTTAAGGTAGTGGTTGAGTACAGCTAGGGCAACATAGCTCAGTAATTATGCTATGATTGGTTTATTTTCTTCTCAATGTTATATTTGCTCTTTAGGTTTCCCTTACACCACTTTGGGCTAAGATCCAGTATGAGGAAGCAAAATAGAAAATCCTACTAGAAGTGTGATAATTTTGGCTGCTTGTACTGCCCCGTGTTCTCCATTTTTTCCTGTTTCTAGCGGGGGGAAAATAGAGGCATATAATGATGTTTGAGAATTGCTATGTTAGTTTGTGTAAATTTTTTCCTTTTCAAAATAATATTTGCTGTTCACGATTTCTTATAATTGTTCCTTTACTATACTTTTGTCATATTCCATTATATCAACAGATAAGCATTGATTTCCAATAATAAAGTGAAATGGATATGTATTTTAAGTCTTATTTCCTCCTATGCATTTAGTACTGATAGTTTGATGCATTGTTGCAGGTACGGAAAATACTGGAAGATGTATTGTCAAAAGGTCCCATACAGGATCGTTCCTGGGATATACTAGTGTGCTTGTCACTTGGTAATCTTCAGGAAGGCTGTTTCCAGCATTGTACATCATATGACATGCTTGACAGCTTGTGTGATTCTGTCCTACAATAACTATGTATGATGTGTATTTGAACTTGGGTAAGTTAAACATAACCATGAGCTGGTGCCTGAAATGATTAGAGAACATTGAACTTGAGTTCCCTTGCATAATTCATCTGGAATGTTGTTTCCTCGGATTGTTAGCTGTTTCGAATTCTGATAAGTCGGCAGATTCATTTGTTTTGGTCTCATCATTACACTTGTGGTGTAGTCTAAGCACAACTTAATCGAGTTCTGTTAACTAACTAACAAATTCGTACATTAAAGTTCTTATTTTTGTTCCATTTGTTGTAATTGAACTTAAGTTTTATCAACAAAGTTTACATGAGATCGTAACAATTAATACAGATATGTTCGTTTCCAAAAATTAATACAGATTTGTTCTGGATAATTTTAGTAATCGTATGCCATTGCAGTGGCAGAAACCTCTCCCAGTAATATATATGTGTAGGTTTGGTGGCAGCTGGGAAAACAAGTTTCACCCTATAGTCGCATTTAAGTCTTTATTTATGATTGCCATGTATGTTTATAAAATTACGATCCAATCAACCTCCAACCTCTTTCTTGCTAATGCCACGTTGAGATACGATAGAAGAACATACTGCAAAATACAACCCAAAATGCAAGTTTGTTTGGTTCTGATCATCACAGCACTTCTCGTCCGGTATAATTAAAATTATTCCATGTTGACGTACGTGACTGTATACGGTAGGTTACAATTTACTAGGATATATGATCATACGATTGGCAACCATATTTAAACATGCAAATCTTAGCATGCATGAACTTTTGTTGTAGCAAATCGAAAAGGTTTTCAAGCACAACAATGAAATACCGTTTTGGAGAGCTTTTTCTTCAAGATCCTCGAAATAGAGGTCTTTACATTCCGGGGGTAAGGCACAGGTGTTGAAGAGATTTAAGCTACCTGCTACCAATGCTACGAGGAACACTTCCATAACACAAAGGAAATATGCCTATTACAAAATGAATTTCATATTTACTAACTTCTAAAATGTGGCTAACCTACCTCGCCAAAAAATCTTGCTAATTTTCCGTTCAGAGCTTCCACAGCAGTGGTCTGTGCATCAACCTCAAGTTGCTAGTGGATTGGTCGTCCGCTGATGTATCCTGACCCTGGTCTTGCTGAAAGCTGATTCAATCGCCTGATAATGCAAAGAATGATGACATCACTGTCAGTTTACTAAGGTGGGTGCCAAGTGGCTGAACAGTAAGAAATCTTAGTTTAATCTGTAGTTCGTGACCACTAGAGATAAGCAAAATACAAAATTCAAAGTTTGTCGTAGACATCACATAAGTGAAAAGCCACAGATATACTTGGATGAGCAAAAACTTGTATGTTGATTTTTCCATAAAAATGAATGATGACGTAATGATAAATTATTGATCTTACTTACAACAGAGTTCATGTGGCTTAGTTTTGCAGTTAGTTCCTAAGTTGGAGCGATACATCACCTCACAATATTAGAATCAACTTTTCTCGAGGAAAGAAAAATCAACATAAACCAACCCTATATAATCAATGTTCACAGAATAGAAGAAAGTACGAGGTGGTAAGGCAACATTGTTGCATGTTAGATTTTCCATTCCTACTAGTCCTTTTCTCAAAAAAAGAAAAGAAAAAGGGATTCCTCCTAGCCTTGGTTAAATTATTATTTTTAGAGCATTGAAAACAAGGAATATCTCAAAGCTATCAGACATTGACAAGTATACGGTAGAGTAAAATCGCAGGTTATTTTTTACTCGCACTAGGTGCACCCCACTTAGCAATTGAAAACCAGCTATTCCCACAAATCTCGATAAATATAAATGCCTCCGGGAAAAACTGTTTGATATAACTGTAGTCCAACGTCTAGGTGCCGGAGGTGTGTTCTGCTGGAGAATCTATGTAAATTTCTGGAAATCATGCACATGTATGGTTTTGCAATGCCCATCAGAGGACCTAGTTCCACTGAGATAAAGATCACATGAAGAATGACTGATCACAATGAATAACATATCATTACCAGGCAATTAACCACAAGATTAACAAGGCAAGGAGTTTCACCTGCATATTTTCAAGCATCAATTGTCCCAGATCCCTCAAGGCGTCTTATCTCTTTGTGGTCATCAGTCATAACCTGCCCAACTTTGCATGCATCTGAAACTGACAACCCAGAGATGACTTTGTGATTATTCCCTCCACTTGCTGATTCTTTTGCACCAACAGTTCCTCCTTTTTCCTGGCTTCCTTCACCAGCACCTCTACCTAATTTCCAGAACCACTGAAATTTATCTGGCAACAGTCTCCTCTCCTTGGAAACTGCCGCCTGTTTTATGATACTTTCTGCATCTAAGAGTTGGTTCTCAATGAAAACTGTGGTGGTTACAGAATTTCCAAGTGGCATTGCTTCATTACTTTCGTGGCAAGAGATATGTTCTGAAATGGCTTCTTCTTCAATGTCACAAATGAATGAGTCCGAGTTGACACTGCTTCTATCCAAGTCATGGCCAGTGCTCCTGCTAAGAAAACTGGTAGTTGCAGAAAACACAGAAATGTCACCACTCGAGCTTGTCTCAACTACAGGTTCCAAGTTTTGTTCCATGATATTTTGAATAGATGAAGCCTCAAAGCTTTTCTTCCTATCCTCCATTTTTGATTGCACTGTGACATTCTCCTTGGCACAGAAATCCAGAATTCCATCACATCCTGAATTGACATGATGTTCCACAAGGTATGCCTCTGAGATAAATCACCTAACTTCCGTTCCACGAAAGTTTGAGCACATGAGCCATCAGGGCATTTCTTGTCTTCCTCTATGGTTGGGTTAAATGAATCATTGACCATCGCACCCAAATTATCTAACAGCTTTTGTTCCATGATGTTTTGAACAGCTGAATTGTTGGAGCATTTCTTTATATCCTTTACTTCTAGTTCTACCATGATATTGACCTTGGCAGCTGAATCTAAAACCTCATCATGATGTCCCTCAGGGTCAGACTCTTGAGATAAATCATCTAACAGTTTTCTCCTAAGTGATTGTAGGAACCCCATTTTGCCATTCACATTCTTACATGGAGGGGAATATGAATCTGTCCTGGATAGACTAAATCTTCTTCTGCAAAAACCTTTATTAGTGGAAATTGGATCACTTTGAATTCCCCGGGGAGGATCTTCTTTGTGCAACACACTCCATTTTTCTTCCCAATAGCTCTCTGGCAATGAGGAGAGAGTTGTGTTTGGAAAGAAACAACCAGATAAAGGAGGAGAAGATAAGTGAATATTTGTGCTAGGAGCAAGTACCTGCAATGATTTTGTTTTCTCTATCAGCTTCTTCAAATTTATGTTCTCTGGAAAATTGAGCAGCTTCTGCAGACATGAAGTTGCATTCTGGGTAGCCAATACGGAAGATCTTAGATGGAGAATCATAGATATGGACACTGCCAAAATAAACACACCACAGGAAGAGTCCAAAATCTTGAAGTGAGAATGATCTTTTTCAGCACCAGGATGACAAGTATCATTTGGTGAAGAAAATATCTCATCCCAGATCAATAGAAGGCTTTCCAGTGAAAATTCTCGCCCAAATAAAACCTGCGACCATCGCAATGCAAAGTGCTGAGGCTGCACTCCAAGTGCAACAACATGACTGTGAAGAGATGAGTCCACAAATGAAAGCAAGTGATACATGGCTGAAGAGGCTTCAATCACAGGAGATAAACCTGTGCAGGACCCAGTGGCAGGAGAAGGAGAAAAGAACTCCCCCATGGCAACCACACCATAGCCACCATTCATTAACGCATCAAAAGTACAGTAAGCATCATGCTCCATCTATCTTTTAGACAAGAGCATGCCCAGTTCTCCTTCCGGTCCATATGCATCAGATAATGAAATTATGTCCCTTGTCTCAGGATCAAGGTCATCAAGTCCTCTTTGTTTGATTGCACCTCCCAGTAAACCATTTTCTTCATCAATTAGATCATCCCACTGTGTACCTTCTGTGAATCTTTAATTAGACACCATATCACTTCCATGAAAAGATATCCCATCAAGTTTGTCAATGAAATGGTCTTCATACTTCTTCCTTACTTCGGATAGATGCTGCACATCAAGATGAAGTACAAACAGACAAGAAGCCAATAGTTCATGCATTCCTGCAATAGATTTCCACTGTTGATGACACATAAAAATAAATTCTAAGCCCTCTTTAAATGTAGAATAAGAAAAATAGGAATAAATAGATAGTGGTATTACTATTCTGATGGCATTGCTATTCAATTTGGAAGTGATTTTCTTTTAAAAGTGAATAAGTGTATATAAGAAGATATTTTGGTTTAGATAAAAAGTAAAATAAATATCAGAATAAGTATTGAAATAAGTGAAAAATATTTAGATTAATAATAATTAACTTGATTATTAAGATATATATCTACTTTAAAATATGTATACATTATATTATATATGTATTAATTTTTAAACAAAAAATAAACACACCGTATACATACATGTATGAGAATAACTTAACAGAATAACTTTATTTCACATTTTTCCTGGAATAATTATTATGGAATAAGTAAATCAGAATAAAAATTACTATTCCTTTTTTATTCCACTTTTTGACTTGTCAAACGGAATTACTATTCCTTTTTTATTCCACTTTTTGACTTGTCAAACGGAATTACTATTCCAATTTTGCTTTTATTCCAGATCCAAACATAGGCTACATCTTCAACTAACACGTAAGCGATAAAAAGAAAAAACTTACAAAATAAACAAATGAAGTCTAAATATACAAGTTCAAGTAACATATAAGTGACCAAAAGGAACCCGAGAGGAGATTGCAGGTGATGTGTTAAACATCCTCAAGGGCCAGAATTTGGTAGATACAGGTGATAAAGTGACCTAAAAGTGGGAGGAGAAAGGAACCTTTATTGTGAAGCCTTGTTATCTAACCACCCTGGTAATCAGAGGATGACTGTGTGTAGGCAGGTCCAGAATATAGATCTTTACATCTTTCCATGAAAACAAAATGATTTGTGGTTGTTACATTGGATAAACCACTCACCGAAAGAATTTGCATAAGAAGGTTTCAAGCTTAGCTAGTAGGTGGTGTTTGTGTGTGAATGCAGAGGAAGATTCTAATATTTATTTTTGGAATGTATGTTTGGATAGACCATGTTTCAATGGGCTATGAAGAGCTCAATGTGGAACATAAACCTGGGATGATGGAATTTGAAATGTGTAGAAGCTGGTAAAGCCTGCTGCAGTACATGAGGGCAGGAAAAAAATATACTACCTGCAATTGGTGGTTAATATGGCCCGGAAAAAATGTTCAACGATGAGAATGAGATGGGGTTCATCCCAATGCACATGGAGTAACTGCAGTTCCATTTGGAAATCTAGCTCATAGCAATGAGAGCATGGGATGCACCAGACACTTCTATGTTGATGGTCGGAGTTTGCTGCCCTGTTTATGTTGTTTCCTCTTCAGTGTTGTCAGCTGTGAGAGTCTAAATTTGGTGGGGGTAGGTTTGCATAGAGATAGTAATTGGGTCATTTGTTGATTTCATCCTGTCTAATCTTCGTTTTTAGGTAGGTTTATTTTTGGAACAGAGAGTGAGGTTTGTGTGTGTTAGCTGGGTCTAGCATTTTTCTCTTCTTACTTTCTTAGGGATAGAAAATGAGTTTTTTGTCCTGTTGTATTGGTGTTGTTTGTATTTGTAATTTTTCTTGCCAGTAAAATTGTGTAGAGAAACTTAAAAGTTACTATTAGGATCCTCCATTTCTCCCAAAAGAGGACGAAAGACCCAAATCATGAAAACCGAATAACATTACTTAATAATAAATTGCAAAACCATCAAATTCTACAGACAACACTAGAAAGTTCAATATGCAAAGTCTCTTTAAGAAAAAGGTTGATAGAAAGTGGCATCTCAGCAAAGGTTGACAGGAAAAGCCAAAAAAAGAAAAAAAGAAGGATAATACAACAGCATGACATGATGACTTACCTTGTCTACACCCATATGGAGGGTGCCTAATACACCACAATAACAGTTCTCTTCTTAACATGGCCTGACATGTTGGAGTTTGGAAGAAACTTCCATGCACTGGATATAGACGTAACAAATCTGTCTCGACCAACTTTTCTAGCTCTGTATTTCTCAAGAAGCGACCCCGCAAGCTATCTGCACAAGCAGCAGCAAAGAGCAACATAAGAACTCCATTAGGACAGCTTTTAATATACAATTATGGTCTTATGAAACTGTCTAGGAATACAATTGCTTAATCCATAGAAAATTTTCATTTGAGTGCAAAGATCGTTTTTTAACATTTAACTGACAAAGCACCTGCAAAAGTAGTGTGAGAGACCTGTGTTCACGTACAAATTACTAACAGTGCCTCACACTTTATGTTGCTATTTGACAATTCATGCCATGGAAATTTCCAATACTAGACTCTTTCAAAGTCTAGCAATTTGTGACGGTTACTCTAAGGTATGCCACCCTTATGCTAATTGTTCTAATGAATTATTATGTCTCTCTCTTTTCATCGATCAAAGTCAATAGATCGAGAGTTTTGAATTGATTCTTAGAAAGTTGATGGCATGACAACAACTGGTTACAAAGTTTGTTAAAGCTAAAACGTCCAAAAAGAATCCTCCAAGATGACCTTGTATTGAGTGCTAAGACTATGTGATCGTGCTACCTATTGACCTGCATGATGAAATTCCAATAATTGTTCAGGAGCTGACTTGCAGCTGGGAAACATTTGGGGAAATAGTCATTCGGGAAGCAAAGATGTAACAGTGTTTCCTCTTTTCTTTCCTTTTATTGTCAACGATTCTTGCAAGTAAACAGTTTCAAAACGACCAAGCGGACTAGAAAATAGCACTTATCCAACGTTGGAAATCTAGAGCCATGGAAACATGAGGATTTTCAACCAATGCCATTAGAACCAGAAAATAAGAATAATTTTTCAACTAAAAATGAAAGTTAACATACCAGGGTTTTGTGATAAGGGGTTGTCCATGACAAGGCTGGGGGATTCATTTCCATCCACATCCACTAGACGTTGATGCCTCACGCATGCACATCTGCAAAGAGATAAACCCGTGGTATAAGAAGTAGACTTCAGAGATAAATCCATGATAAGTCCATTAGAAGTAGAATACATTATTATTATCACAAAAAATAATGGTACGTCTATGAGAAACTGAGAACCAAATAACGAATTCATATTCCCAATCAAAAAACAAACAAACATGCAGACTTTGTTGGCAGTAAAGTATAGAAAGAGAAACGAACCAAAATGCTACCATTGGTAGCTTGCAACAACCCAAATAACAACAACTGAACTCTCTTCTTGTAAACGGAGAAGATAAATGTGGACACTCGCTCAAAACTCCACCTTCTGCGTGAATCGGC
This sequence comes from Posidonia australis, assembly GCA_024699735.1. Classification (NCBI taxonomy): domain Eukaryota; kingdom Viridiplantae; phylum Streptophyta; class Magnoliopsida; order Alismatales; family Posidoniaceae; genus Posidonia; species Posidonia australis. The sequence goes on from JAMKQA010031607.1 coordinate 13,303, forward strand.
AGCAGCCCGCCCGAAATCTTCAACCGAGGAAGTAGGCGACGACGGCGAAACCCCGAGATCGACACGCCACCTCACGCCCCTCAGGTTCGAGAAGCGCAAGCCCCTCTCGGGTGGATTCTGCTGCGACGGAAGTGATTGGGCCGCGGAAGCGTCGGCCATTGCAGTTGGCAGCACCAGTGCCTATTCCTCACAGAAACGGTGGGGGAGAAGGGAGACGGATGTGCATTGGAGAAGACAAGGAGTAGCCTTTGACGGAATTGGAATTGCTGATCAGGGTTTTGGAGGCGTTGGGAGAGGAGATGGGAATTGGTGTTTGGTGGCGTCCTAGATTCCCGCGGGAGGAGCGAGACCGGTGGCGGGAGGAGAGAGAGAGAGAGAGAGAGAGAGAGAGGTGGTGGGGGTCACGGGAGGGTTCTTTACTTGGGGGAGGGAAAAAAATAATAAACTAAAATTAAAATATATATACATTTTTAAATTTTTTATAAGTATGTACTCATTTTACCGTATTGCTATTTTTTTAATATACAAAGATGTTCCGCTAAGTGCGTAACTTATTTTAACGTGGTCCAGTGGATGCAGATAGACATGGAATTCGGGTCGGACCGGGTTGGCCCGGTCCATGGAACAGGCGGCCCGTCCGGGCTTGGACCAGGCCGGGCCAGCCCGCTGGCTGGTCCGGGCCGGGCTAGGCTGGGTCGACCGCAACAACCCATGGCCCCGGCACGGCCCATGGCCCGCATGTGGGTCGGGCTAGGCCGGGCCGGGTCCAAGGGTAGGCTGCAAAAATCCTTTTTTTTCACTATGCGCGGGCAGGCCCGGCCCGGCCCGGCCTGGACTGCTTCGTGGGCCAAACTGGGCCTAGTCCGCAGGCCTTGGTGGGCCTGCCCGTTTGGCCCGACATGGCCCGCGGCCCGCGATGGGCCTGGTCTGGTCCGACCCACGACTGATTTTTCCGGACCCAGACTGGACCGAGCGGACCTAAGCCGACCCGACCCGATTTCCATGTCTAGATGAAGACAGCGTGAAGTGGGGATCATAAGAATTATGCACGTAGATTGTATGGATTGTGGATTATATATGAGCTATATATAAGGATGAATTGTGTAAACTAATGAATTATATTGTGTAATCTAATTAATGTGGATTGAACTTAAAATATTAAAATAAATCTTAAACTCGTCTGATAGTGTCTAATGTGGTCTTTTTTGTTTTGAAATCAGTAGACATAAATTTTTTCTTCTTACGGTTCGTGAGATTCAAACCTAAAAAGGAGATGTGAGATTCATTCTCCTTGATAAATTACATCGTAGTAGTTGATTTTAGTGTAGCCTTTCTTGAATAATGTATTTGATTTAATCTAATTATTGAGGATTGAACTTAAAATATTAAAATAAATCATAAACTTGTCTGAATGGTGTCTACATCTAATTAAAAAAGTGACATCTTTGTAGGATTTTCTACGAAAAAATGGAAGATAAAAACAAATCCCTCCAATACCAGACATGTTTATATTAGCTCATATAAGACCTTTTGTGACTAGTGTAGTCTGTCAACCTTCATGAGATTTTAGGTTGCTTCGAGTTAGGCAAAGGATGTAGTGGGGAAGAGTCCCAACCAACTTAGAGTGCGTTTGGCAACTCTAACTTTTATTCCATTTAACTTCTATTTCATTGATAGAATGGATTTTTGTGTCCAAACATTATTTGGAGAATCTCTTTCAAAAAAGAATCCAATAGAACTAGCTCCTTCATTTGAACTAGAGAATTAAGAATTTGAGAAACAACCTCTATCTACTTCCTCCTCATGATCGAATAGCTCTTCTAGTAAAAGGACGATAATGTCCTCCATCATTTGTCAAATAACTTGATAAGTTCCTCGTTATTTATGAATCGTATCCCTTAATAATATCATTCAACCCAACTCACTTGTCTATCGCTTTTCTCTCCTCTCCCAACCTTATCTACGAGAATCTGTCATCTGTGATCATAACTGGAGTGACGGGAAACCATCGATGGTGATTGAAAATGATGGGAAAGCTTCTACGACGATAAGAGTGATGGCTTTCTTTTCTTTTTATATTGTAGGCGTTGAGCTTGGGGAACTAAATTTCTTTTCAATGTTAAAGAATTGGAGCTAGTTTTTTATTAAACAGTGAATGCATCACGATTTATTTTCAATGCTTTGTGTTATTGATATTCATGTTCCTCATGGAAAGTTGATGCCCTTGCATTAGTTGGGTGCTTAGTTTTCCCTTCCTTTTCTTCTGCTGCAGTTTTATGCTACCATCTTTTCATTCTGCATTGGACTTAGTAAGAGTGTGACCTAGGTATTTGATAGAGCTCTAGTTTAATTGCTTGGAGAAATCTTCGATTGGAGGTAGGACTATTGAATAAGGTCACTTGGAGTTTTAATACTTGATTCTTTTCTACTGCCATTTGTTTCCAAATTTTGATATGGCAAAGATTAGCTTTGTCTACGGATTGGACTAAACATATCTCGTTTATGCCTTTCTAATAACTAACCAATGTTCTACTATCATCGATTGTTCCCCCTTGCAAACCACAAAGAAATGTTGTTTGTATCATGAAAATGTATGATCAATTGTTTGCAAAAAAACTATCATACTCTGTGGGTTGCAAACATTTACTCATCATTTAACGAAGTTAAGGGGCTAAAGGCTGGTTTGATGGAATTTTGGTTGTTCTAAGCAATGTATGCAGCTAGTTCTTCTTTGTAGTCAGATATCATGTAGATATTGATGTTAAGATGTACATGCTAATTAAAATACTATCATTTGATAATGAACATGCTTATTTAAGTTAATTGTTTGCATCTTTAGTTTCCGTTACAATGTCAAGTCCTTTAGATCAATAACTTCCAAATCTTTACTGGATATAAAATCCACTTGTTTTGATTACCTACTAACTTCACTTCTTAGATTTTAATTTTTTTAATAAGTTCATTTCTTATGCCTTACATGTTAATTGGATCTTGATTCTGATCTTGGAGTTGTGCATGTATCTTTCAGTGCTTGTTTGATTAGTATTGCTTTTATATAAATAATATTTGGTATTGTTAAATTAAGTTATGTTTCAGTTTCATTGCAATAAAGTGACTTTAAGATCTTTTCAACAATTGTCACCCATTGCAAATTTATTAAAATCATGTCTTAGTTTCAATGTTGTAATTACTTATAAGTAGTTATCATGTTGAGTTAATAGGCAAGATTAAAGAATTAGTTTTATTTTTTTTCTTTAATGAGTTTACTTCTCACTTATAATCAAGCCCCTTAATTTTTGTTACTATTGAATAACAAAACTATGTTGGATAGAATTGCATGCGGTTGACATTGTTTTGAACAAAATATAGGTCCAAAATTTCGAACAATGTCATGGAATCATTTGATTCACAACACCATTCAACTTAAGTGTTTGCTTTGATGAGTTATCGAAAGTTGAGGATGAATTGTTTGATGAAATCTATGACTTGGTTGGTGATGATGTAAGATGAAACTGTAGTCGATATATTTGAAATGTTGTACACAATTTTGGTTTTACTGGACATGAGGTTATGCAGAACATGATCAACAAGCACCATAAGCTTACTTTTGAATCTTGTAGGATGATGTCTACGACATTTGTTAATCTTTGCAATCTATTTTGAGGGTGTGGCTTGCTCAAGGACATGAGATATGTGACTGTAGAGAAACAATTGAGGATAATCCTACATACTTTAGGACACAGGCGTAGGAATCGTATAGTGCAACAATACCTTCAACAGTTAGAGGAAACAATAAGTTGACACCTAAATACTGTGCTAAATGCCATATGTGCTTGGGCTTTAGAGGTGATACGACTATGAGAAAGCTTGGATGTCACCCCTTAGTATATTTTACAACAGAAGGGTGGGAAGTTCTAACCTTACTTCAAAAATTGCGTTGGTGCTTTAGATGATACTCACAAAGGAGCAATTGTGAACGTGGGCAAATAAGTTACATATAGATCTAAAAGGGACTTGAAGAATTATTCACAAAATTTTCTCGACGTATGTGACTTCCATATATGTTTTACATGTGTCAACTGGTCGGGAAGGTACTGTCCATGATTGCAATGTTTTAAACCATACTTTGTCTAATCTAGCTCACAATTTCCCACTCCCTCCACATGGTTAGTACAATTCAATGGTCATTGTGAACATTACAATAATTATTTTTCATATCATTTCAATTAAAATACTTTGTCTTGTCATATAAATACTATATGGTGGACTCTAGCTATCCAAATGAACTTTATGGCCCTCTATCGTAACACGAGATATCATTGATTAGACTTTAATGGAAGGCAACTCCAAAGTCGAGAAGAGTGATTCAACATAATGCACTTGTTTCTTAGGAATGTCATAGAACGTGCCTTTGGCGTGCTTAAGAAACGATGGAATCTACTTAATAACCTGCCGCTATACAAGTATCATAAGCAAGTCAAGTTTGTGGTTGCTATGATAGCATTGCACAATTTAATCATTGAGTAGAGAATGAATGATGAACTTATTTAGGAGGCAGAAGAAGGTGAGGATCACACCGATGATGTGACGATCCATGAAGTGGTCAATAATAATAACTTCCTTATGAGAATTGATGAGATAGACGTGGGAACAATGCAAAATTCGTGCAAGATGGTACAACTATGGGTTGTAGGATGGAATGAAACCCTATAATTCCTAATGAGATTTTATTTATCTATCATTAAGATGTGGGTATTTTCTATTTGATTGTTGGAGGTGTTGTTCTTAAACACAACATTAGTAGTGCTTGTAACAACTGATGAGTGTTTAGTTGGGTTTTTCATATGAACTTGTTATACTTACTGAAATGTGTATTGTTAAACATATGTTTGTGTGGGAATTTCCTACAACCATTTGTTTTCATGTGGGACCAATATAAGGAAGAACTAAAAATGATTTTGTTTCGGACTTTTTTGTTGTTTTGACTTTTATCTCAATTATGCAATGCATGGAAAATTTTTTGTGTTATAGGAGTAAATATTATCAATGGAATACTTCCATTCAAGCAAAGATGTAGGGGACTTTGCCTCTATGCAATCGCAATAACAATCCAACTTTATTGAGATGTAGGAGACATTGCCTATGCATTTGTATTCTTATTGTACTTTAGATGGATGTAATTTTATCGATATATATTAACATATATATGATCAATCTACTTTCATGGTAGCTTATTATTGCAAGGCACCAAGTAACAACTGACATGGGGAACTTTACAGAAGGTAATGCACATCAATTTGAATTTACACAATTTGAAGAACAATGTAGTCAATGATCACAACAATGGCAATCTAGTTAATCCCAATCAACCCTGAATACAATAACATAGTGTGAGACTTCTAGGGTGAAGAAAAGACAAGCAAAAAAAACATAGTAGCAACACACAAGAGGGAGAATCAATTCCCATTGCCCTTTGGACCTAGGAAAACATAGATGTGTTTTGTTTGCATTTGTGTGGAGGAGGCTCAAAATTTCAACACGAACAAAGGGTGCTTGTCCTCCTTTGGCTACGAGAACTTGGCCAAGAAATTTTATGATGCTACTAGGCTAAAGTACACAAAGCAACAGTTCCAAAACAAATGGGATAAAATGAAGGAGTGGACCATGTAGGCATCAACGGGAACTGCAACTAGTGGTGGTTGGGACAATAGTAAAGGCACATGGGCACAAACCAATGAATGGTGGGGATACTGGATGTATGTTAGTACGACAAAATTGATCTAAGATATAGGTTAGACTATATCCTTCATGCTCTTCAAAAGTTGATCTAAGATCATAGTAAATTTGGTTTAAATAGTACGACAAATACTTATGGATGTTTTACTTCTAGGTGAATTCTCATTCTTTTCTTTAATTTTAATTTTTGGTGTTAGTACCAGAGAAGAGTTTACATCATGATTTTGTTTTTATACAAATTTATTTTTGTGCCATTATATTCGAGATAAATTTGTTGTTATGTCTATTTTGTAGAGATTCTCGTAGGCAACATTCCAACATGTTGGTCTAAAATATAGAGAGCAGCTTGCAATAATGTTTGATGGTAATGTTGCCATAGGAAAGCATGTATATATCCCCAACTCATCCATTTCTCTGCCAATTGATTTAGACAAGGATGTAGACATAGTACATGATTTGAACGAAGGTTTTACACAGCTACCTAGCAGACAGACAATAGATAATTCTTCTTTTGATGGATTTGATTCTATTAGATCAACATATTACTCATCGGTGAGTCAATGTTTATAGAAAAAACCAAAGGTTAATAGCAAAGAAAGAAATGATTTAGGGTACAAGGAGTTTGTGGATACTATTAATAACCATCCCAACACAATTGGTAATAGGAAGATATTGAGCTGAATGTCTCATAAGATAAATGTGTAGCTCTAATTGACAAAAATGGTTGAGAAGAAGACGACCCAATAGTAAGTTACAAGATTCACAAATTAAATCAAAAAGAAGCAAGAAAGGTTTTTATGGCTCTAAAAACAACAAAGCAAAGGAAAAATTGGATGGAGTTTGAATGTATAGACACTCCGACTTTGAGGCGACTTGTTGATGGATCCAGTGGCGATGAATTCAGATCTTGCTTTCCCAAACAGAGTCTCCAAGTGCATCAAACTAACCTAGAGTCATGGACAAGGCCTCAGAGTTAAATCCAGCGTCCTATTTAGCACATTTGATCGATATAGTTAGATGGCACACCTTTTTGGTGCATTCTTGTAGCAAATGAAGAATCTGGTGTCAAATGTGCTCTCCTAGTGCAAATGAAGTTCTCTATGGGTCAGAATGCAATTTACCCACTAATGCATGCATGCAAATCAATTCTGCATAAAATCAGGGTAAAAATGCAGGAAAATAGTCTCAGAAATGATACAGGAAGTTTCAAGGGCAAAATAGTCATTTTACCCTTGAAAACAGGCAATCAGAACAATTCTGTAAAGCATAGGGGCTAAACTGCAAATAACCCAACAAACAAAGCATCCAGAAGAGTTTCAGTAAAATAGAGGGTTAAAATGCAATTGAACCATGAAAACAAGCTTCCGGAATGTTTTTAAAACAAATTCAGGGAGTTTTATGCAATTCTCACAGCAAAATAAGCCTTCTGGAAGTTTTCTGTAAAAGACAGGGGTCCAAATGCAATTTTTCAAGTGAAAACATGCCTGTGGAAAAGTTTCAGAGAAATATGAGGGCTAACATGCAATTAAACCATAAAAAACAACTATCTAGAGAGTTTTCGAAATATGCAAGGGCTTAAATGCAAGTAAACTAGCAAAATTGAGCAATCTGAAACATGTATGAAAGTACAAGGGCTTATATGCAATTTTTACGGTAAAAATGAACTGTCAGAAACATTTTGAAGAAGCTCAGGGGCTCATATGCAATTTTCACAATAAAATGAACTGCAGAAACATTTCAAGGAAATCTAGGGTCTTCTATGCAATTTGTCTGAAGCAAAACACATTTTATAAACTTTGGAGGGTTTTTATTAAAGTTTTAAACTCAGAAATCATTACTTTAAATGTTTAGGGTAAAACATGTAATATTTTCAGTTAAAACTTTATTCGAAACATTTTAGAAAAATGATGGAAGGACCTAGATGTAATAAAAGGACCAAAAAGTAATTCCAGAAGGACCTATTTGCAAGAAAAACATAAACTCCAGATTTTATTCAAATAAATTGTTTTAAATGTTTTTTTAAAATGAAAAAGAAACGATGGTCGCCGGCGACGGAGCTTGCCGCCGCCGACCGCCGGAGGGCGGGCAAACAAAGCCTTCCCGTGGTTTGATCTTAGATCAGACTCCACGGGAAGCAAGAGGGAGAAAAGAGGAAGACATCCAACGGACTGGATTGGCGATCCAGCGGCTGGAACGAGCCTCCCACCTACCTCGCCAACGAGGTGCTCCGGTGAAGGCAACGGGGAAGAAGGAGCTCTCCAGAGGCTGAGGAGCGGTGGTCCACGGGTCCTGGTGGCTGCGGGGCGTTGAGAGGAACCTCCTCCCTTCCCCAGGAGCTGAGTGGAGCGACGGAACGGCTCTGGTTGTCGACGGCGGTCGATCTCCGGCGAGGAAGGTTGCAGCGACGCTTCAGCGGTAGCGGCGCGGATCTAGGGGCTCGGGAATCTTTGCGGGAGGTGGTGGAGTGATCCTGGATGATCGAAGGTGCCTTGTGATGCGAGAGGCGCGCGGTCGATCTCTGGACTCCGTCGTCTTCTCCGGCGACGGCGGGATCCAAGCGATTCTCCGGCGGGCGCGGTGCGGGCTTCTGGAGCGGCGGAGCGGCGAGGCACGGAGCAGAAAAGCTCCGGGGAGGCCAGAGGAGGAGGAGGGAAGACTAGGGGGTCCAGGACACGTCCTGGATTGCCCCTTCCACCTCTGTCGCCGGAGTTTGGCGACGGCGGGGCACCGGATAGCGATTTCGATTAGAGAACACCTCTGGATCGCTTGGAATCGCTCCAGTAGAGAGGAAAAGACCTAGGGGCTATGAATTAAAGGCTGGAGAGGGATTCAGAGAATGTACCTGGTTGGAGGCAATTTGCCGGAGCTCTGAGTTGCTCCTCGAGCTCAAGATTCTCCCTCTCGCTCCCTGCTATCTCTGAATTCTCTCTGCTCTCCTTCTCGTGCGGTGGAAAAGTTATAAATGCTCCCCCAACTGAGTTGCTCTCTGCCTCCTTAATTTATAGGCCACCGGAAACCAACAACCTGCAACAGATTCAGCGCGCGACACCCAACAGAACGGCAACAACCTCCGACCGCCGTTACGCCAGCTCAGCAGACAGCCAACGACTGTCCCCCACGCGCTCCAGTTTGCTCCCTTGCCCGCCAACAGAGATGGACGACGATCCTGGCCTCTCCGACGAGCCATCCGACGGCTGAGGGTGCTCTGACTTGTTGGCAGGATCGACGATGAGATGGTGAGCTCAATAAGGATGTGGATTTAGGTTGATTTCGTGAGGCTTGGTGGAGGGAAAATGGGTTCAGTGGGTAAGGAGGGAAAATGTGAAAATTTTGATTATTTTGGGTAGGAAAAACTTAGGTAAATGAAGGAGGATTTTGGGTTTAATTTTGGTAGAAATAGGTTTAACTTTGGGAAATCAAATGGGAGGAAATGTAGGTTGAGCCATTAAGGGCCTTGTGGGCTTCATGGGCCTCCATGGGCCTATGTGGGTCTTGTGGGCTTCCATGGGCCCAAATGGGTTTAAGTGGGCCCAAATGGGCTAAATGGGTTTCCATGAAGTCAAATAGGCCTAATGAGAGTTTGAGCTCAGCCACCACATCTCCATCCTGCAAATTCAGAAAATTGGAGTGTCTACACATAGCATATCAGTCAGTTGCTCTGTGATTTCTTAGTCTCACTTTAGTGGCACACATTGTTAGCACACTTTAGTGAAGCACATAGGTGGCACACCTAATAGGAGCACATTGCTAGCGCACCAAACAGGCGCACCTGCCTGTTTCAGTGCACCAACAGTGACTTTTGGCATGATATTTAATATGATTCCTGATTTACTTTGCCTCTAGTTTTCTTTGGGTGTCCTCTTGGATATATTAGGATGACTCCAGTCTGATTTCATCCTTTTTTATGCATGATAGCTTAGGTTTTGCATATAGCAAAGTGAGGACGTTAGCCACTTGATATTACTGGATCTATAGTTATGTTTGTGCAATATCTTTGCACCGATATTCGGTCCAGGCCTTGTGTTATCTTTCAGAGCATTAGGACACACCCCACAGTCCTTTTACCCATGTTTAGCATAAGGCGCCACTTGCATATAGCATTGCATTGCATATCGCCCTTGGGCGTACAGAAAAAGGACTGAAAAGCCAACATTTCATCTAAGTAAATGAGAAACCCATGAAAGACCAACTTCTCGGGCGCACGAGGGTGCGTAATACCTTCCTCGTGCGTAACAGGGATCCTTACCCATTTCTGGTTCATGATTGACCTTTTTTTTTCATTTGTTTAATTACATAATTTTAATGTTTTAAAACGGTTTTCCTCATCTCCCATTTTTAAGTAGACTAGGTGGCGACTCCTGCATCTCATCATTGCTTTATTGCTTTTTGCTGTGACTTCGCTGGTCCTCGCGCATTTGGCCTTTCGCGTCACACACGAAGTTGTCGCCGGCATGGTTACAGGAACTGGTGACTCCGTTGGGGATAACCAGATCCCGGCTTTCGTTTGGGTTTTTTTCGTTTACTTTGACTTTTCTCCTTGTTTGCTTGTTTCCCATGTTTTGCTTTGATTGTCTCTTTGTATTATAAGTTGTGTCTTCCTTACATGCATTCCTTTTGTATAAGGGGTGTTTTCTTTTTACACATTTGCTATGCTACCACTTTTGCACATAACATGCACATGCTTTTTATTTGTTGATTGGTGTTTGCTTTGGATGTTTTCTTCCCCTTTTGCACTTTCCATGTTTAGGAGATTAGAGATATGTTTTCCTCCCCTTATTGGTTAATAGAAAAACATAAAAACATAAAAATTAATAAATAGGACAAACTAGTGACAAATTACAAACTTTCCTTATGGTTATACAAATTTGCAAGTAAAAGACTTAAAGCATATTTTGCTTTCGTCATATAGAACATGCATCTTCTCATCTCTTGAGTCCATTTATGTAGTTTGCGAAGGACATTTCCCAGTTTCTCATTCTATGGCTTTGGCATGGGATGAGATATCGGTATGTCTCCCTTGTCCAGGGTCGTGTCGGTGTTAGTAAAGGGTACAACCTACTGCTTTGGCAGAGGACGAGGCTCCAAACGCACCATCCGTTCACTGCCTAAGCTTTGGTTAGAATTTAGAATGGGAATTTTTATTTTCTAACATTGAGTTGGAGACCCATTTACCCTTGTGTGAACCCGAAGTAGACAGCTTGGTAGGACACCCCTAGATTGTGAGAGAGCGAATACTAGGAGCATTCATGCATCCGCATTCATACCATCATAAGCACTACATCTTTTCTAACTCGTTTCCTGTTTTCGCAATACCATAGTACCGGTCAGAGTGTGAGTTCCTTAGCCAGAGCTTGAGGTTTTTCCTTTCACTGACACCCAGTGCTACCCAGTTTACGACCATATCTCCCGAGTTATTCGTCACTTTTGACGATAGCTCGTCCTAGGATTCACCCTCTTGTTCCCAGCCACTGTCCGATCCGTACCCGCTCGCGATCCATTATGGCCCAGCAAACCAGCGAGCCTCTTTCCTCTGCTGACCAGGAGGAGGTCCCCGTTTAAGTTTACCTTTCCTTTGTATCTGTCCCCGTTATCACTGTTGCCTCTACTTTTTCCTTAGCATCTGGAGGACTTCCGCCATCCCAGTATCGTGTCCCTGTGGCTACCTTGCCTTCAGGACCATCCTCTTGGACATCTTCTGCTTTTTGGGCCCTAACTGTTGAGTCTGTTCCCATGACCTTCCCCTAGACTCCTTTCACTGCTCCTCAGGGCTATGTGTTTTCTAGCACCCCTCCGACTGCAACTGTTTCTGTAGTAGCTTCTTCTCAGTTTGGACAGCTGGGTTCTCAGCTTCCTGACTCCTCTTCCCTTGTTTTGCCTCTATCTTTTGGAGCCACTAGTGATGATTCCGTGACCACGCAGCTGCAACTAATGTCGGCCCTCGCCTAGCAGTTGCAGGGATTGGCACTGGCGCTCCAGCCCTTTTCAGGTTTGTCCTTCCCAACTCCCGAGTTGCCTTTGCAACCGGCCCTAAAACCACAGATTGCACCTACTGCACCACCCCCACAGCCGTCGCCGTCCCTTGTCTCCTGGCAATAGGGGTGTCGACATTGCCTTCTGCATCACCGCCACAGCACCCTACACAGCATGTATCTCCATTATCTGGTGGCCAGCCTTTTAAGCTGGTGGGAGCACAGCTTACCATAAGCGTAGTACTAGGGGCCATTCCGGTCTAACAGCTCTTGCTCCCGCATTTTGCTCCTCTTGTAGCATCGCCCCCTGCCTTATCCTCACCCATGTATCAGACACAGGGTTCATTTTTTGTATCACAGCACACAACACCCATGCACGGGTACACCAGCCATCTTGTTGTAGCACCAGACGACGGAATGGTGATTCGGAGGAGCCTTTAAGGGCAACCCATACGGTGTACGTCGCACCTGCATCAGTTTCAAAATCCACTACCGCAGTAGCTCCAGACGCTCTCCTTATGAGGGTGAACGATTTGGAGCGAACACTCTGTCAAGTGCAAGACGGGGACTGTCAGTCGTACCAA
>JAMKQA010031608.1:0-16909 GCA_024699735.1 Posidonia australis
AAAAAAAACAAAAACAAAAAAGTATGTGCATATGATATGTGCCTAGCATACAGCAACAAGATTGTTGCAAGTGAGATTTGAAGAGTCATAAACGGAAGTAGCACAGATTATGGAGTCAAGTTCAGTCTTGTCGAGTCTTATGGATGTGGGCCTTTTTTTTCCCTGATTATCATGGTCCTGCCTTATATTAGATATAGATATTACAGGGGTTGTACCTTACGGCCTTATGATTTTTTTTTTTAAGTTCAGGAAATTCATTGAGAGGAGTTTCAACGTAACTCTACCTTTCAGTGACATCCAAATAGCAAATATGTTCTCTACATGACCAAAAATATGATTTTTAAAAGGCCATATTAGATTCTATAAGGAGGTTGTGAAACCCACTGCCTTTTGTCAACTACTTAAGTTGGTTCTTATAGCCTTGCATATTTGAAACTAAGTGCTTGTAGACACATTTTTATTGAGAAGAGGGTTATGCCATCTACTTCTGTAAATAATTGTCATATTTGGTTCGTTGGTTAGATTTATATATCCATCTAATAATGATCTAAAAGTGGCCAGTTGATTCTAGCTTAATGGAACCAAACATAGAGCTAAACAAAATGAGGCTTGAATTTAATCTTTCAACATTTTGTTGATTTTATAATGGCTTGGTTTGGTTTGTGGGAGTTGCAATTCCAAGAAAGTTGGAATTCTTATAATTGAATTGTAAATATAAGAGTTAAAAGTTTTGGATTTGGTTTTATTCTTGGAATTTTAAATTTTGCAAATGTTGTGGTAAACTTATCTTTCTCACGTACAGAAGAAGAAGATGGAATTTGTATTCCCACACTTTCTCCATACTTCTAGTCAAATTGATGGGAGTTTGACCACTAAAAAGAGACCAAATACTAGATTTAGGAAGAATTTCTCCTTCCTCTAATTTCTCTCCCAGTTCTTTAAATGCAAATTATACAAATACAGCGTAGACTGGTGACTTTGGATGATGTCGACATCAATTCTGCAATGATTGATCTGCACCAGGACATGAAATTATTGCCAGGCATTGCTGGTTGATAGCTGTAGGCACAAAAGTGATTATTGCAGTACCTGTTTCTCTGCGTACTAACTGGTTAAGGGATAATACATTAGTAATGCACAAAATAAAATGCCTTTATAAAGTGGTTAAGTGAAAGATTTCTTGAAAGCGAAGTAATAGTGTAATTGTTCTAGGGAGTGGAACGCATACTTTTTTTTTTGGGTTTGAATCTCACAAATCTTGAGAGAAAAAATATAAAAGAAAATAATCTCTACTACCGTTTCAAGAAAAAAAATGGTTGAAAGTTATACATGAATGAGAATAATTTTAGTACAAATATATATTTGATATTTCCCTTAAATCATTGGTTTGTAGGAGTGTAAATAGGTATAATATATCTGTATTTGTTTTTGAGTGAATACGGATATCCATATCTACTCAAGAACGGATATGGATATGGATTTTTGAATTTGAATGGATATAGATACGGATATGGATTTGTATTTTGAAATTTTAACGGATATAGATACAGATACGGATATCCGTATTTATATTTATATTTATATTTAAACTGTATATGTAAAAAAACTCTAGTTACCACCTCTCTTCTCTTCCATCGAATCTTCCCACTCCACTTCACCTCTCTTTTCTTCTATGGTTCTACCGAATCGTCCTACTCCACCTCTCTTCGCCTCCTACTCCGCCTCTATTCATTGATCCACGTCGGCTTTCCACTCCACCTCTCTTATCTAATACTCTACTTATTTTCTTCCGTCGAATCATCCCACTCCACTCCATGTCGTAGTGATCCACATCATACTAATCCATGCCAAATTGATCCATGCCTCTCTTCATTGATTCACGCCATAGATCCACGTTGACCACCATAGTAACTCATCAGCCCCCACAACATCATTGGCCTCCACGACAGCTCGTCGGCCCCCGAAGCAGCTCGTCGGGTCCCTTGCAACTGTGGCAATAGATCCACCCAACCTTTTCACACAAAAGGTGATTTCTCCTTCTCAAGACAATTTTAGCTGTAAATCCTTTTCAGTATTACTCAGAATGATAATCTCTTCCATAAGTTTCATTGCTCTTTAATTAGATTTCTTATACTTTTTTATGATTATTACATTCTTTTGATTCTTCTATATATTGGGTTTTGTGATTTTTATATTTTGTTTTTGACATTTGATTTCTTATGCATTTTTTTATTTATTTCGCAGGCATATGGAAACTATGATAAATTTGTGAGGATTCATATTTGTATTATTATGCATGACAGTAGTGCCATTATCATTTTATTCTCATGGAATATATTGTTCAAGTTCAGATTTAGTCTCATGGAATATGTTCTTTTCTTCCCGTGTTTAGAATCAATTATTCCCTACACATTGTAGATAAATAAGGATTCTTGAAATAAGTTCCTTGTGCATCTACGAAGAACTTGTTCTAGTTATGCAGTGTTAAGTAATTTGCATAATGGATCTCTTGAATTTTTTAACTTAGTACCTCTCTTTAATTTTTGCATGTATTCATTCAAGTAGAAATTTTTGGATATAACAAGAATTGTGCTTATCAAACCAGATTATTAGTTGACCCACCAAATTGTGGATGCTTTCCATCAAGTTCATACTTTTTACAAATATTCTATCTAAAGTAAATGTGCCCTCATCACTGTTGGTATCATTTTTGCTTTTGTTTATTTAAAAAGGTATATACTTAGTCCTTATTGTTCTTGGGGTTTTTTTAAAATTGTTATCTCATGATTTTTGAATTAGAGACATGCAAAAGTTATAAAGAGTCTTATTTTTTAAACTATCATCACTATTGAAATCTGTCTTTTTTTAAAGAAGGACACTAACCTCAACATTATTGGGTAACAACTACACTGCTTGGTGGTACTGATTAATATTCATTACCTATGAATTGAAACAATCACTCACTTATGAAGTCCATGACTTATTTATTAGCTTTTGTTAAAGAAGCCTCCATGGCCTTTATCAGTCCGTGTCTTTCTTATGAAGTCTAAAAAGTATAAAGGTCCTTGAGTATGAAAGTGTTCCTGTAAAAGTTCTTAGCATTGCTATGTTTCCTAAGGTCTACTTCATGATGAAACAACAGTGGCTATGAAGCAGCTCTCTGCAACCACTTTTATATGGTTGCTGTCACGAAAGAAAAGAATAAGCTTATGGTTTATGAATACTTGGAAAATAGGAGTCTTGACAGAGCAATTTTTGGTATGTACTGATAAACTCATGATGCTTCAGCACGAAAACAACATGAGACGAGCACAAATTCATGATTTTCCATATTTACAAGTTTCATACGAAACTTTTCAAGTAATTCTTAAGGATTCTTGATTCTTAGTGTTTTTTTTTTGTTTGACAAGTATACCTTACAGTTTAATGACAAACGTTATAAGTCTCAGATATATGTTTTATAATTTGATCTTATGTGTTACTAAAATCATCAACAATACAGGTTATAGTCTTTCTTTTGCATTAGACATCAAATTGTGATTGCATGATTCTTTTTACATCTGAGATTGGTGGATCTGTCATGTGATTATTTGTTGAAATAGAGGCTAAGAAAGTGACTAAAATAAATATGAACTCAGTACTAAGGAAAAAAAATAAAAAAATAAATTCAGAGAGAATCATCACTACAAACTTTTTTTCTTTAGAGATAACTTGAAAATTTATCGAACACACCCAAATATAACTTCAGAGAGTTATACTTGTATTATAAAAATAGATATAGATATAGATATGGATATAATACCACTTACATCATCCGATCTGTTTACATCCTTGTTGGCTTGGCATGTCTCTTCATTGAAAATTATAAAAAAGAAGGGACAAAAAGAAAAATAAAAAAAACCGGCAACTGACTGGTGTACTACTACTGGTATTCAATTCAAATCTGTCCAGAAAACCTGAGAGCCATCATCATCTCTGCTCCTCCCTGAGCTCCCTCTCCAGAGTTGAGGTGGAAAATTTTCTCTACTGCCAAGAGTTGGTTTTTTCCATTTTTTGTTCTTTCTATTCTCTTCAGGAAGAAATTGTAGTTTAGGGGGAAGTTGTTATGGCTGGTGGGTCGCCGAGACTGGCGGATTCCATGACGAGGCCGGTTCTTGTGCCCGCCGGGAACAAGGCGGAGGAGCCGCCGTTGCTGCGGAGGAAGACCTTGACGAAAGCGACGAGAGTGGAGGAAGAAGTCTCCTTGGAGAAGGAGAGGAAGAAGAAGACGAAGAAGAAGAAGAAGAAGAAGAAGGTTGCTGGTGTTAGTGTGGAGGAGTCAAAGCAGTCATCGCAACGGCCATTGCTCTTGCGCTCCGACTTGTCTCCCAATGCTTCCTGCTCTTCGGATTGTTCCGCCGATTCGTTCCGCAGCGGGACTGCCTCCACGCCGAGGGTTGGTGGTCTGGCTGTTCGGCCTAAGAAGCACCTGGAGGCGAATCTGGTTGGTGGTGGTGGTGATCTATCTGAGATTACGAGGGACAAGAGGAGGAGGTGTCCTTGGGTGACACCAAAGACTGGTGCTTTTCTTCTCCTCTTCTTTCGTTTCCAGCTATTTTAGATTTTTTGTTTCAGATTGCATTGGTTTGCTTGCTATGTTTAGTTCAATTATTATTTGTTGGGAGAATCAGATGTTTGTATATGCAGGTTCGAATGGCAAAATGCGTAGCATCCATTTAATTAATATGAATTTGAATTTTTCTTAGAGCAAACATTACTGTCCCTGCTAGACTATTTATGCATTGAGTTATCTTAACACATCTTTCGTACATTTTGTACTGATTGTTAAGGACCACTCTGCTTTTTAATGTTTCATATTATAACTCTGGCCTGGGCAACTGGTTAGCTGGCCAAAGAATCTAACATGGTCCTACATGAGCCGGTTCAAAATATAAGTTAGAGGGAGGATCGATCGGTGTGGCTGCTGACCGGTGATTGCTAGGACTTCTTTGTTGTTTCTGTTTTTTGACCCTCCATGTCTAGGGGGACAATGTTACAGATATCAGATTGTACTCTCATGTTTAGCACCTTGTCTAGGTTGTCAGACTTGAACTCTTGCAGCAGGAATCATGCATTTGCACGATATATGGATAGAAGTTGGATATCTGTTTTCCTTTGTCACCTAGATGACTGTCATTTTTTTACGGTTACTCGGGTGAATATGTCAAATTCTGAGGAATTCCCCAGTGCTTCACATTTTACTATGGTTCAGTGGTTTCTTATTTTTGTGTCACTCAGTTTTCTGAATAAGGGGAACACTAGCATGCTGAATTCAATTGGATTATATATCTTTGTTTGTATTCCATCAATGGATTGAACGTATTCAATGTGACCTTTGCAATCATTCGTATTCTTCTTAAGAGATGTAGTCTCAATTTATTTAAGCATGCATTCCCCATGTGTTGTGTCGGGACCCATATCTTTTGTGCAAGAAATTGCTTTACAAGATATCTCAGCTCCATGGTTACTTAGGCTTTTACATATTTAAAAATTCATAGATAACATAGATCCAAGAAGGAAGTGAACCTTCATGCTTCCATGTTTAGTTTAGTCATCTGTAAATTACTTAATCCCAAGCAATGATAAGGGGTTTATAGAGACATCATGTAGATCTGCGTAAAGGCCTTTAACTGTTTGGTAGGTTGAAACTTGAAAGACCATCTACTGAGATTGTATATCTACTTAACAGTGTTTCTTTTATTTCATGGGTCACCCATGTTCCATCATGAATTCCATGTTTGAAGTCTGCTTCTTTAGGAATCATTGAGGTCCTGTTTCGTACTGAGTCTTTATACCAGTTGAAACTTCATATTGGACCCTTGTACTTTCACAGAGTCTTTTGCACTTCCGAACCTGGGTTAAAATAAGCCAGTTGTTTGTTTAATATCTCATTTTCAAAATATACTTATTTTTTGCAGTAATCAATAAATTCATTCAAAATTAATTTTCAGTAATTCATAAATTGGATGAAAACAAATTTATTTTTTGTAACTAATTAATCTTGTTTCATCTTCTTCAACAGATCCATGTTACACTGCATTTCATGATGAGGAATGGGGTGTTCCAGTTCATGATGATAAGTATGCGTTATAAACATTTTATGCTTGATTGCTTTTTGATACTTAGTGTTAATTGTTATATAAACATCAAACTGACAGAGGTCTAGGATTTGATGTTTTCCTCACAATGCAGGAAACTATTTGAGTTGCTTGTGTTATCGGGAGCACTGTCTGAGCTTACATGGCCTGAAATTCTCAGCAAGCGAAATTTATTTAGGTGCACCATCTTCTTAATTCTTTTACCAGTGAATATGAAATACATATTATTATCATGTGAAGGAATTTTTCTCTGTTTCTTGGTTCATCTGATTCTTTTTCTGCATATTATTTGCAGGGAAGTTTTCATGGAGTTTGATCCTGTGGCAGTTTCCAAATTAAATGAAAAAAAGATTACAGCACAAAGGAGCACTGCAAGTTCCCTGGTATCAGAAGCAAAACTGCGTTCGATTATTGAAAATGCATGTCAAATTCTCAAGGCAGGTTCTTTATTCAAATCATGCATGTGGTCAAGTCGTCAACTTTGTTATGAATTAAATGTAGAACTTCTAGGGTGTATTAGTGATGACAAGAAGGAATGATGATACATGATGAATTCAGAGGCCTTACAAGGGAAGTGACAACACTATTAACATGGGAATTCTTCCTAGATGGCCAGAAGAAATACTGGATCCTGCGTATTAACATGTGAGACATGGTGATTTTTGGAAGAAAGTGGCTTGTGTCATTTGGTTGTGGTACATTCTAATGCTATCCACTTCTTCTGAACGTGATGTATACAAGTGTATCTTTTCTATAGGCCTTGCTTTTTAGGCAGAAACAAGTTTTATCCTCATTTGTTTGTAGGCAATCTAAATTCCATGTACGAAGCCTATTCATGCATGTTTTTATAGGTCTTGTTTGAAATACATCTTGGCATGCTCTTTTTGTGAAGATTTCTTGGCATGCTATTTAAGTTTGGTATCATGATGGTTATGTTTGACATGTTCTTTCTCTGTATTCCTGGTTGCTTACATGATTCCTGTCAATGGTGCAGATTGTGAATGAATTCGGCTCATTTGGGCATTACTGCCTATTCATGCATGTTTTTGTAGGTCTTGTTTGAAATACATCTTGGCATGCTTTTTCGATGAAGATTTCTTGGCATGCTATTTAAGTTTGGTATCATGATGGTCATGTTTGACATGTTCTTTTTCTGTATTCCTGGTTGCTTAAAGGATTCCTGTCAATGGTGCAGATTGTGAATGCATTTGGCTCATTTGACCATTACTGCTGGAACTTTGTGAACCACAAACCCATCACTGGTGGATTCCGTTATCCCCGTCAAGTCCCTGTGAGAACCTCAAAAGCTGATGTTATAAGCAAAGACCTTGTTAAAAGGGGCTTCCGTTGTGTTGGTCCCACTGTTGTATATTCTTTCATGCAGGTTGCCGGTATAACAAATGATCATCTCATCGATTGCTACAGATTTGAAGAATGCTGCAGACAGGAATCAACACCTGCAAAAGATGGTAGTAATGTAAAGGATGATCTTATGTGTACTAACAATGTGGTGAAGGAATTTTATTCCTTGACCACTGCCAAAGTCAGAGAGGAGAAGAATCAAAACATAGATTTTGAGTTGGATAATGTGATGGATGGCTTGAGTGTTTTGTAGCAATTGCCGAAGTTAGGAGAATATGTAAGTGCCTTCATTTTCTTTCTCATTTGCCTGTACATTCATCAGGACTAATAAGTGTTTCGGCCTTGTCTATAAAGTATGATGGCGTGTTCTGCATATTCATTAGAGATATTTCCGCCCAGAAACAATGGACTTTTCCTGTCCGGTGTAATCCAAGCTCTACACCATTCATAATTCCTCACACAGCACAGCAATCTCCTGCACAGGGTAAAGCAATCTCCAGCAAAAGCTAAGCCATTTAGTTTTCTCACAATATGGTATTTTTCAGTGCTAGAAGCTTATATTGATTGTTCTAGTGGTAAGCCTTGAACTTTGTTTTGATAACTTTCAATGCTTCAAAAGTGTGTTAACATGAACAGGACTGTAGGATGCTTAAGCTTCTCTAGAAAGAGGGAGGGAGTGAATAGAGAATTTTTAACTTGTAGTCTAATTTTAATTTTTCTCAGACAGATTATAATAAAAGGAAGATGCAATCACACAATAAAGAATAAATAACAATAGAAAGTGCTTAGCGATTTATAGTGGTTAAGTCAACCTCAGTCTAGTCCACTTCTTAAGTTCTCTACTTGAGATTTTTTCCTTTATTTAATATTAAAAGTTTACAAGTAACAATTACCTTACTTATGTCACAATTGGTGATCCTTTATCTCATCCAGAGAAGAATTCAACTCAACTTGATTACAACAATAGATTTTACAATACTCTTATTATCTTTTAACACTTGCCAAGCTTGATGAAGTTAGAAAGGAAGCTTAAAATGGTTAGGGAGGATGCAAAGGATGAGAAGTTAGTTTAAGACTTGCAATACTAGTAGTATGATAGTTATGAATGTTTTTTGAATCTTCTAAGGTGTCATTAGACCATGATTTATAGTGTTAAGTTTAGCTCTAATTGTGTCTAACGATTAGAAAATCTTTTGCCAACTGACAGAAGATTCGGTACACCGAAATTCCTTCGGTCGATCGAAATCTGCAATGGTCGAGGAAATTAGTATGCCGAGTAAATTCGGTTGACCAAAAATTATTTAGCACAGTCCGTTCAGATTCTGTTAGCCATTAACCCTAATTTTATATTCATTTCTATTTTCGGTATGTCGAAGGAATTTGGTATGTCGATTTAGGATTCAGCTCAATATTTTCTCTTCAATGTTTTTAAGGGTATTCTATTGAGTACTCCTATCTTTATAGGATGATGACTTATGATGGAAGATCATTACATTCCTAGAAATTACATTAAGAAAGATAATAAAGAATTACATCAATTCATGTAATACAATGAAAATAACAATTTTGTCCCTTGAGTCCTTTTGCATTTCTTCGTATCGTCTAGTCATTTTCTCTGAAGTATGGCTTGTATGCCTTGTCTTGTATGCCTTGTCTTGTATGACTTGTCTTGTTTCTTCATGTCTGTCCTTGAGAACATTCTTACACGATTGAAAATATTTATAAATGTCATATTATTATCATCAAAATAAATAGATAATATCATTTTTCCAATAATTTTTCCCTTTTTGATGATAACAAAACCGTAAATATTTTTTAATTCATCTTCCCCTATCAATAGCAGCCTTTTTCCAATTTCTCTCTCTATCAATAGTAACCCCTTTTTAATTTTTTTCTTTTGAATGTATGCTAATATTTGTCTCTTCCTTTTGTCATAAGCAAAAAATATATATATGTAGAGACACGAGACAACGTATTCCCACATGTAAGAGCATTATATATGGTGTAAAATCTCATTTCATAAGTAAGAAACTTAAGTCATATTTTAGAGCAAATATCATAAAGTGTTCTTATATATCGTAGTCATAATCAAGTAGTTCAAGTAAAATTGCATTCCACACATCAGAATTGATAATTGCTCATATTCCATAACATAGCTCATACTCTACAATCGGTTCACACATAATCAAAACCATGAAAAATATGAGAAAAGAAGAGGAGATCAATCTTTCACTGGAAGCAGAGGACGTTGGAATTTTATGAGCTCTTGATGATATTCTTCTAATTTGTCATTGACTTACTCCCAACGGTTGTATGAGTCAATGGCATGATCGTTGAGCTGGGAGGAAAGCGAGTTGACATCATATTGAAGTTATTGAATTTTGTTGCATGATGACAGGTGTGCTTCCTTGATTTTGTCAAAGCGTTAGTTCATGTGCTCTTGTAGAGATGAGAAGAGTGAGGAGATGTGATCTTTAATCCCTTCTTCTTCGTCTGAGGTATCATCGTCTGGAGTAGGAACCTTAGAAGAGGCAGGTTGAACACCCTTTGAGGCTTTGGACTTGTCCAAAGCTTGTTCCACTTTGGCAATAGTCATGGTTACTAAGGGATTGGTTTTGACTACGAGAAAGGATTGATTGTGTAATGGAATGTCATAGTTTTGGAATAGGTAGGTGAGAGGTGGTCCATAAAAGAGTTTGGTTTTTACATGGATAATGAAATGAATGAATATTCTAGCCCAATTTATCCCAATCTCTTTGGTTATTGCATAGACGACTTTGCAAGTCAATTCACTAAGCTTGTCATTATGATCCTTGTTTTGGACAATATTTATGACCACAATATATGCAATGATCCTAGCTTCTTTGGTTAATTGGTTAATTTTGTTAGGTTTAAATCTTGATCTTTTGTTTGTGGATATGGTTTTATTGATATCGGCATAAGACTAACCTAGTTCATATATGAAGGTGGTAATGTCGATGCCACAGAAGGGGATTTTAAAAAGTTGACCAATTAATTTTTCATCAAATGAAATGCCATGGCCAAGAAGATAGGAGATGCATGTTTCATAGCTCATGGTGAGATTTACATAAAACATGGAAACTAAGTGTGGGTAATATCTATTGTCACTAATGGATGCAAGGAATGGAACAAGGCTTTGGAAAGCAAAGAGATGTTCAATGTTGCCAAGTTTAGAGAAAATCACCTTTCTTCTAATAAGAACTTCACGATTTGCAAAGTACTCACGATGAGCACGTTGAACTTCGTCGTTGATGAAGTTTAATCGTTGATCTAGAGCTTCATTGGATGAGGAGTTAGCTTCCTTCGTTGCCTTTTGTTTGGGGTCGACAGTACAGATCTTTTTGGGCGCCATGTGAGAGGAACGGTAGATTGGTGAGGACGAGTGTAGGAGGGAGGAGGGCAAGATTCTCTTGAAGATCGGAAGTCCAGAAACAAGGTTGGAAGAGAGGAGGCGGTTCGTTTGGGCAATCGAGAGGTGAAAAATGCGATGAAACCCTAGGTTAGGGATATATAGATCGACGAAAATGGCATTCCGAAAATATTCGATAGCCCATTTTGTCACGAAAATGGCACAAAATGGTATACCAGAAAAAATCGGTAGACCAAATCAGGAGAAAACAGTAGATTTTAAGGGCAAAAACGGTAGTTCAAAAAATAAATTAATAATTTTTGAACAAGGGTTTTCCGTAGATTGGCAAAAATTGGTAGATCAAATCAGGGAAAACTGGTAGATTAGAGGCAAAAACGGTAGTCCAAAAAATAAATTAATAATTTTTGAACAAGGTTTTTCGGTAGATTGGCAAAAATCGATATGCCGAATTAAGATGCTACTGATAAAACTGACAGAATATCGGTAGACCAAACATAAATGGTATACCGATTAAAAACACATTCAGTAAATTTCTGACAGTCTGAAAATTTTCAGTGTGTTGAAATAATTATCTTCAACAAAACATTATACTATATCTGATATCTTACAAATTTCTAAATCTCTTCTAATTTTAATAAATTATTGTTCATCAAGAGTTTTTGTAAAAATGTCTTCCACTTGTTCCTTAATTGGGATAAATTTTAATTTAATATCATTTTTAAGAGCATGGTTTCTTAAGAAATGATGTTTAACTTCTATGTGTTTAGTTCTAGAGTGGTGAACTGGATTTTTGGATAGATTAATTGCACTTGTATTATCACAAAAAATTGAAGTTGTAGACAATGTTATACTGTAGTCTTTTAGAGTTTGCTTCATCTATAAAATTTAGGCACAACAACAACCAGCTGCAATATATTCAGCCTCCATTGTTTAAAGTGCAACACTATTTTGTTTTTTACTAAACTATGAAATTAAGGAGTGTCGTATAAATTGACAAGTATTACTGGTGCTTTTTCTATCTTTTTTACATCCAACATAATTGGCATCACTATACCCTAATAGTTCTAAGCTAGAGTTTCTAGGATAATATAATCCATAATCAATTGATCCTTGTAGATATTTTAGGATCCTTTTAACAACTTTCAGGTGTAATTCCATAGATGAAGTTTGAAATCTTGCACACAAGCATACACTAAACATTATGTCTGGTCTACTAGTTGATAAGTATAAAAGAGATCCAATCATTCTTCTATATAATTTTTGATCCATCTTTTGACAATTCTCATCCTTTTCTAACTTAGTGGCGGTACTTATAGGTGTCTTAGCTATTTTGCTATGATCCATACCAAATTTCTTTAATAATTCCTTAGTATATTTTTCTTGGTTAATAAATATTTCTTCTTTATTTTGTTTTATCTATAAACCTAGAAAGAAAGTCAATTCACCCATCATACTCATTTCAAATTCTTTTTGCATAATCATTGAGAAATTTTTGCATAGATTTTCATTTGTTGATCTAAAAATGATATCATCAACATATACTTGGATAATTAAAATGTCATTATCTAACTTCTTTATGAACAAAGTAGAGTTAATAGCATCAATCGAAATATCTTGATCAAGTAAGAATTTTCTTAATATTTTGTACCAAGCCCTAGGTGCTTATTTTAGTCCATATTGTGCTTTGTTCAATTTATAAATATGATTGGGATAGGATTCATCTTCAAAACCAGGGGATTGTTTGACATATACTTCTTCTTCAATAATTCCATTTAGAAATGTACTTTTCACATCCATTTGAAAAGGTTTAAACTCTAGGTGACTAGCATATGCTAATAGCATTCTAATAGACTCTAATTTAGCTACAGAAGCATAGGTTTAATCGAAATCGATGCTTTTCTCTTGATTATAACCTTAAACTACAAGCCTAACCATATTTCTAACTACATTCCTAGATTCATCTAGTTTGTTTCTAAAAATTCATTTTGTTCCAATGATTTGTTGTTTTTCAGGTTTTGGAACCAAATTACATACATTATTTCGTTCATATTGATTTAGTTCTTCATGTATTGCATTTACTCAGTATTCATCATCACAAGTTTCATTTACATTTTTGAACTCTATAGATGAAACAAAGGCATACGTGCCACATTCGTTTTCAAGTTTAGATCTAGTCATAATCCCCTTGGAGACCTTACCAATGACGAGTTCTTTGGGGTGACTAGGCATATATTGCCATGATTTAGGATTTTCTTTAGGTTCTTTTATATTTTGATTTGTTTAATCATCATTATTATAATTGAATTCGGATTCTTCTTCTTCATTAATTATTTTAATTGGATTTTCATAAAAATCTACATGTATGGATTCTTCTATAGTTAATATTCTTTTGTTATAAATTCTATATGCCTTGCTTCTTGTAGAGTATCTTACAAAAATATCTTAATCAGATTTGGAGTCAAATTTATCCAAATTATCTTTAATATTAAAAATAAAATATTTGTAACAAAAAACCTTAAAATAAGAAATCCTTGGAATTTTTTCAAACCACAACTCAAAGGGAGTTTTGTTTAAAACAGGCCTAAGAGAAATGCGATTTAAAATGTAATAAGCGGTGTTTACAGCTTTGGCCCAAAAGTACTTTGGTAAATTATTTTTACCAAGCATGGTTCTTGTCATTTCTGGTAAAGTTCTATTTTTCTTCTCAACTACTCCATTTTGTGAAGGAGCTCTAGGAAACGAAAAATCATGTATAAAACCATTTTCTTCACAAAATTTTTCAAAATTTTTATTTTCAAATTCCCCTCCATGATCACTTCTAATTCTAATTATTTTAAATTCCTTTTCATTTTGTATTTTCTTGCAAAACTTTTGAAATTCAGAAAATACATCATTTTTGTTTGCTAAAAATAAAACCCAAGTGAATTTCGAAAAATCATCTACTAATACAAATGCATATCTTTTTTCACCAAACTTAATGTCCTACTAGGGCCAAATAAATCAATGTGGATGAGTTCAAGTGGTTTAGTAGTGGAAATACAATCTTTGGCCTTAAATAAGGTTTTAGATTGTTTTCCAAATTGGCATGCATCACATAGTTTGTCTTTTTGAAAATCTAACTTTGTTAAACAACAACACTTTCATTTTTAGAAATTTCGGATAATTGACTCATGCTAGTATTACCAAGCCGTCTATTTCAAAGCCATTTATCATCATTTGTAGATGCAATGCATAACTTAGATTCATAGGATACATTTATTTTATATACGTTATTTTTCCTAAATCCAATAAATAATACTTTACTAGTAGTAAAATCAATTATGAGATTCTTTTTTATCAAAGATAACTTTATATCCTTTATCACATAATTGATTAATACTTAGGAGGTTGTGTTTTAATGCATCTACAAGGAAGACATTTTCAATAGAAGGGTTATCATAATTACCGATATGGTCGATTCCGACAATTTCCCCTTTTGCATTGTCTCCAAATGTTACCGATCCATCTTCCTTGGCGGTACATGAGCATAGTAGATCAATTTCTCCGATCATATGCCTTGAGCATCCACTGTCAAGGATCCATTTGGAATTCATCCTGCATTACAAGAAGGAAGAGATGACTTTGGTATCCACATCATTTTGGGTTCAGGTTTGTTAGTTTTTTGAACCCAATAATTCCCTTTTGGGGTCCTCCTTAGTTGTTTCTTTATCACAAAAACATACTTTTCATTTGAAATTACTCTTACAAAATCATTTTCATATGGAGTTTCTTGAAACTTAGAAAAGCTAATTCCATGTTTATTTAAGAATGTTTTTTGGCAAGAGAGAATTTTATCTAAATTCCCCTTTTCCATAGTGAATTTTGTAACCGTTGTTAGTAAATCATTGCTCCTATCTTTTAATGATGTGATGTCATTTTCTAGATTCTTAATTTTATATTTCATGTGGTCAATTCTCATATTCAATTTAATATTTTTATTTTCTAGTTTTTGATTCTCATCAAGAAGTATCTTTCCTTCATTTATTAATGATTCATTTTGACTAGTGAGTGAGGTGGTAGTCTGATTTGATTCTTTGTATTTGGATTTCAAAATTTTGTATTTTTGGTATAGTTCATTGAATCCTTTAATTAGTTCATCTATAGAACATTCTTCATTAGTTTGGGATAAGCCATGTGCTTCCTCCAGAGCCATGAAGCACATGTTTGCTCTTTCCCCATCTGAAGAAGAGTCTTCATCTGAGGATGAGTCACTTTCATCCGAAGTAGTTTGAAGAGCTTTCTTTTATTCTTTTTATCCTTTTTAAATGTTTTAATTTTAAGTAAGGGACAATCTTTTTTAATATGATCAAGTTTGTTACATTTGAAGCAAAGGGGTGTTTCAGTATTGTTTCTTTTCTTTTGAAATTTCCCTCTTTCTATAAATTTTTTAAATTTTTTAGTTAGCATAGCCACATCTTTATCATCTTCACTATCAGATTCCTCTAAATCATTGGTGGTTTTTAAGGCTATTGATTTTTTGTTAAGTGATTTTTCATTTTCTTTTTCTTTCATTTAAACTTCATAAGAGGTGAGGTTATCAATTAGATTCTCAAGTGAGTAGCTGGAGAGATCCTTAGCCTCTTCAATGGCGGTGGTCTTCTTTTCCCAGTCGGGAGTAAGAGACTGAAGAATTTTCCTTATGAGCTCACTTTGAGAGAATTCCTTACCTAGAAATTTTAGGGTGTTGGTAATTTCATTGAATCTAGTAAACATTTCTTCAATGGTTTCATTTTGAACAATTCATATTTTTGTACTAACATGTTTATTTTAATTTCTTTTACTTTGGTTCCTTCATGGGTGACTTATAGAACATGCCATACTTCATGAGAGGATTTATAATTTATAATTTTATTGAATTGTTCTTGATTCACTGTACAAAATAAGATATTCAATTTTTTTGCATCTAGTTGAGCTAAGTTTTTTTTCTTCATTGCTCCATTTTCTATAAGATTTGAAACTCAAGGTGAATCCATTTACAACTATATCTCATAATTCAAAATTAATAGATTTTAGATAGATTATCATTCTACACATCCAATAGTTGTAATTTACTCCATCAAAAAAAGGAAGTCTATTTATACTTTGACCTTCTACAATGTTATGGGATGATGATGAAGCCATCTAGCAGACGATTAGTCTATATCTAGATAACCCGTTCGATACCAATTGTAGGATTCTTATGCTTCTCTAAAGGGGGGTGAATAGAAAATTTTTAACTTGTAGTCCAATTTTAATTTTCCTCAGACAAATTATAATAAAAGGAAAATGTAATCACACAATGAAGAATAAATAACAATAGAAAGTGCTCAGCGATTTATAATGGTTCAGTCAACCTTAGCCTAGTCCACTCCTCAAGTTCCCTACTTGAGATTTTTTCCTTTACTTAATATCAAATGTTTACAAGTAACAATTACCTTACTTGTGCCACAACCGGTGATCCCTTCTCCTACTCGGAGAAGAACTCAACTCAACTTGATTACAACAGTAGCTTTTACAATACTCTTATGATCTCCCAACACTTGCCAAGCTTAATGAAGTTAGAAAGGAAGCTTAAGATGACTAAGGAGGATGCAAAGGATGGGAATTTAGCTCAAGACTTGCAATACTAGTAGTATGATAGCTATGAATGCTTTTTGTATCCTCTAAGGTGTCATTAGACCATGATTTATAGTGTTAAGCTTAGCTCTAATTGTGTAACACCTGTAAAATTCATTTTGTAATTATTTACATTTTTATGAAATTTATTTCCTGGACAGGTGATACTGTTCCGAGGCCCATTGTGTGGTTTTGTGCTTTTGGGCTTGGGCCTCGTGGGCTGGCTTCTTTTTGTACGTTCCTGTGCGTGGTTTGGCTCTGTGCTTGTGGGGCCCGCTTGCGTGTGGGCTGGTGGTTGAGGCTGGCAGTTGGCGCTGGTGGTTGAGGCTGGCAGTTGACCTCGTTGGTGGTGGCTAGCGGTTGGTTGCTGTGTGGTGTGCCGGTG
>JAMKQA010031609.1:0-33608 GCA_024699735.1 Posidonia australis
CCGTACAAGGCCTGATATTGACACCATTGAGAAATACTTGTAATATCGGCTATTGTTTTCATTTCCATTCTCCTCACGAGATTTTATTGTGTAATTGCTGTTGTAATCGATCTCTGTGAGAGGGAAACTCCGAATTCTGTAATAGCAACAGAAGCAAAGGGCTCTAGCTTCTCGGGGATAGAGAAGTGGGAAGAGCAAGATAGCAGTTGGTGGTGTAGCCAACAAGTAAGTACATTTTAATTTATTTTAATACGGGAAAAATCTCAAGAGGGTCTTGAGGAGTGGACTAGGCGGGGTTGCCGAACCACTATAAATCCTTGTGCATATCAATTTCTCTCATCCTCTTCATGAATGTTTAGTAGTTGCATAAGTACTGAATCTTGATTAAATTTAGTTATTGATATCCTTTGTATGCAATTAATATTAAATTACGAAAAGTAGCAAAAGTAACTCTGAAATTGATAATTCTCTATTCACCCCCCTCTAGAGAGGCCTTTTGATCCAACACAAGTCTCCAAGAATTCACCAGACGGGTAACTGGAAAGAAGCCCCTTTACACCGTGTGTGCAAAATAACTTACGAAGGGTGCGACAAGTCACATTTGAGCAGAAGCCTGCAAGCACCCAGCGGAATATCAGATATCATAGCACAACAACAATACAACAACAAGATATGTCCAGTTCTGAAGAATTGCAGATATGCCCCAACTTTTGCGAAACACGCAAACAAAGCCAATTCAGATCGGCATTCCAGCAAGGTTCCTCTAGAGGATATAGCACATGCATCTCAGCAAGAGCACCAATTTCCATGTCACAGAGCCAACAGCAAGCAGTTCTGCCCTCCCCATGCAATTGCAGCCAACTTCCTTCCTAAAGGACAATCCAGGGTTTATCGCTTTTGTTTTTCTAGGTTCTCGCTCCAGGCAGACGATATCCATCTATCCCTTCTTTCCTTGGTTTTTCGCAAGCGCGAAATCTTTTTGACCTTTGACCAGGCGGTCAAGGTCCTTTCCTTTGCTTTCCTTAGATTCTCGCGGGCGCGAGAACCTTGTCTTTGGCTTCTGACCGGGCGGTTAGAGTCGACCATCGACCTGGCGGTCGAGGTCATTTCTTTTTCCTTTACTTTGGCTCTTGACCGGGCAGTCAGAGTCGACCATCGACAGGGCGGTCGAGGCCATTTCCTTTTCCTTTTCTTTGGCTTCTGACCAGGTGGTCAGAGTCAACCTTTGACCGGACGATCGAGGTCATTTCCTCCCCTCTTGGATTTTTACGGACGCGAAATCCAGCTTGTTGACTTTGACCGGGCGGTTAATGTCCTTTGCCCCTCTTGGATTTTCGCGGGCAGGAAATCCGACGACTTGATTTTTTGACCGGATGATCAAGGTCCTAGCCCTTCTCTCGGATTTCCCTGGGCAGGAAATCCAGCTGCTTGACCTTTTGACCAGGCGGTCAAGGTCTTTATCCTTTATATTCTGGGTTTTGGCGGGCGCGGAATCCAGCTGTTTGACCCTCTGACTGGGCGGTCAAGTTCCTCTTTCCCTTTTCTCTTCCGAGTTTTCACGGGCGCGAAATCTCTTTGTTTGCCCTCGGTCCGTGCGGACAGGGCCTTCTTGTTTGACAAATGATATGTTTGTCATGCCCCTTTTCTTTGGACTGGTATCCCCAACTACTCGGTTGACAACCGTCATACTGTCTGGCGATCGGGATAACAAGACTAGATTGACTTGTCATATCCCGCCTCTTTAGGTTGATAACCTCAATAATCCGGCTGATGAGTTCGACAACTTATCATTTTCCTGCTAGCGGTTCCCTTTGTGTGTAGGATCTCTTTATCTTTTGCCTATCACATTAGTACTAGCATCAACATCGCATCATCCTGCAAGCACCCATTCTTGTGTTTTTGTTAGCATCAGCTTCGCATCGGCTCTTGCATTTGCATCTTGCATTGGCATCACGCATCCCTAGCATTTAGATTCGCATTTGCATTTGCATTTGCATTTGGCAACAAGTCATGACTTTCGATGCAACCACCGAATAAGTGACTTACTGCCTACAGCAAACACCATCCTTCTGTAACCTCAAAATGGGGGTATCTTGTCAACCCTGAGCATCGGTCTTGGTTTCTTTCGTCCCTCGACCTCGCTCAGGGAGGGACATCTGTAGACACCCTGATTTTGAGGTGACTCATAGATAAGCTTTCCAGATGTTGCTTTAGATGTGGCAAACATAATCCCATTAGCTAAACCGACCACAAACCTATAGCAGGCCTACAGCCTGACTAGAAATTCAAACAAGTTGGGGAGAGCACCATGTTAGAGCACCAATGTGGAGCACCGAGCAGGAGCACTATAATGGCACACCTAGTTGGAGCACTAACCAGGCGCACCTATCCGACGCACATACCTGGCACACCAAGCTGGTGCACAGTCCTTTTTCAGGCTGTTGGCTGTTGGCTTTCCACCTTCTATGTTTGTAACCTTTGCCCACGAATATGCTATGGAATCTTCCCAGGCTTTTCGTTTACGAGGCTGCTTGTATTCCTTAGGAGTTACCCTTGAGAAATCCTATATAATCACCCCTATAGGCAACCATTAGGAGAGGTTAGAAAACCTTGATTCAGCAATCTTGGTCTAAGAGAGCATCTTAAGCAAGCCATATACTCTTTTCAGCAACCTATTCTCGTTTTCTGGAGTATTCCCTTGCATTCCAAAGCATCTTCAGCCATTCTAAAGCAACAAGGATCATATTATCTTGGGTTCTTTAAGAAGAAACACCTTGGACAAAGTAGGTTCCTCTCTTCTTGTTTTCATTTTTAAATCTTAGTTCTTGCATTGGATAAAGCATGCCTTAGACTTCATATATAATCTGGTTTTTTGCTATTTACACGAGAGTCCTATGATAAGATTGTTTATTTCCTATGCAAGATACTCTACATGTAAATCTTTATGATAAAAATCTGCACCTTGTTATTCCTATGAGTTGTTTTCCTTTTCTATTTCTTTACACAAGGAACCATGATTCATGTACATATATACTAGGAATTGTGCAGTAGATATGTTCTTCATGTATCCATCATATGCATATAATGGCTAAGCTCACGCACTCATTTCTTATGCTTTAGAATCTCATGCAAGTATCTTCAGCCATGAACCCATGATTTGCCATGATTGGAAACTAATGATAAAAGGCATTCACTTGTTAGTATTTCATCATGTTTTAGTCTCTTGCCATCTGTATAAACAAATCTGGGTTAAGAAAATCACTTATCTCTGAATCTGGACCAGAGCACCATTCTGGTGCACCAGAGAGGCGCACCTCACCAGAGCACCACTCTGGTGCACCAGACTGGTCAGAGAGCAAATCACTTTCCTTTGCATCCTCATCTGCATGTTTTCCCAAATGACTTTGGGTTTGATTCTTTAGGCGATAATTCTTTGATATTTCATGATTTCACATGCATGATTTCAGCCTCAATTGATATTGCTTTCTAAGTCGTTTTACACTTTGTATCCTCGGCCCATGGTTGAAATCTGGTAGGCTGAGTGCACCTTGCTCCTATATGGAGATTTTTACGCATCAGCCTATGATCCAGGTGACATGGCTGAACTCTGTTGCTTTCATTTGACATGAATAGGTTGTAATCTTGTGTGAGGCCATGAGCCCTTGAGCACAAAATCCTTAGATCTTCTCATACTTGCATTTCTTTCATTTTTAAAGGATATTTTCCGATTTCGCAAAGTTTTTACATTGCATAACTTTCTGAAGCGCATTCATATGACTTTGCACTGCGGGATTTTTGTTTTTTCCTCAGCACATCTTTCTGGCCCACACAGGAGCACATAGGTGGCGCACCAGACTGGAGTACCAGTCTGGCGCACCTGACAGGCGCATTAGCTTGTCTTCAATAGCACATAACAGC
The DNA here is from genome assembly GCA_024699735.1 of Posidonia australis. NCBI lineage: Eukaryota > Viridiplantae > Streptophyta > Magnoliopsida > Alismatales > Posidoniaceae > Posidonia > Posidonia australis. The sequence continues at coordinate 3,919 of JAMKQA010031609.1, forward strand.
TTTCGTATAGTTTTTAGAATGATTTCTTGTTTTGATTTACTTCTGGATTTTTCTGGTTCTCTTCCTGGATATGTTAGGAATATCCAACTCTGTTTTCAATCCTTTTTATGCATGTTAGATCACATTTAGCATATAGTAAAGCAAGGATGAAAAGTCGCTCAAAATACTTAGATCCTTGATCTTATTTATGCAATATCTTTGCATCGACACTTGACCCGATATATGAGCGATACTTCTGAGCATTAGGACACACCCTGCACTCCATGCACCCTTATTTTAGCATAAGACACCACTCACATAGCATGGCATGGCATATCGCCCTCGGGCGTACAGTAAAGGCTGAAAAGTCGACATTTCATATAAGTAAACGAGAAACCCATAGAAAAATCGATTTATCGGACGCACGAGGGTGCCTAACACCTTCCTCGTGCGTAACAGGGATCCTTACCCATTTTCTAGTTTGAGACCTTCTTTTCCATTGGCTTATTTGCATGATTTGAGTATTTTTAAATGGTTTTCCTCGTCTTCCATTTTAATAGATTAGGTGGTGGCTACTGTACTTTTTTATTATTTTTTACCGTGACTTTGCCGATCCTCGCATATTTGGTCCTTTGTGCCAAGTCTCGAAGATGTCGCCGGTATGGTTACACACATTAATTTTTGGAACTTTATGTCAAGAAATTTGAGATTTTATTGGACTCATTTATGTAGTTGGAGATGAGGCAGTCTCTTATAGGGCGTGTAAATTGTCTCGAAGAATATTGGCGGACACTAGGTTGATATAAGGCCTTTATTGTATCATTAGTTTAAAGAACTAAGTAGACTATGTGTGAAATGATAGACCGTAAAGGTTGTTGAGTTCAAGCTTAGTGCATTTACATCTTGCAAGAAACTGATGTTACAAAAGTAGGATTCATGCCCGTAGGGTATCCTAACACTGAGCGCATTTGTCTTTAATTGGAACGTCATTTTGAATTAGTTAGAGATTGTTGGAGGACCATTTGTTATATAATTCAAAACAAATCAGGAATTTAGCTGACGTTAGAAAGAGCTATGCAAATAAGAACTTTTTGGACATCTCGGCAGGACATCCATTGGTGTTCGATGAAAATAATGTTTGAGCGGACATCCACTGCAGTATAAATCTATTTTCCACTTTTGAATCTTAAATGGTTTAATCACGACAATGTTTCTCATATAAGATATTAATCACGAAAATTATTTCTATCCGAATTAAGAGAGATAATTGTATTATCTTCCCTATTAATAAGGAAGGATAAACTCATCTTTCTGTATACACATGATATGAGATATCATATTAGAGAAAGATCTTCGTAAAAGTTTTTTGTGCGTGACTACGTAAATTTACATCTTTTCAGAGGACAAGAAAGAGAAGATTGTATGATTTCTTGAAGGACTAAAAGGAGGTTGACCATGTGCTTTGAGAAAATCAAAGTTTGGTTTTGTTATTTGTTTATGAGGAGTGGACAAGAAGGCGTTGCAACGATGGTTCTTTTATATTAGTTGCGAGTATATGTATCATGACTCTTCTTCATTGGTATCTAGAAGTAGTTTAACTATAACTCCTCACACTATAAGAGTCGAATGATGCTTTAAGCATTGGTGTTTGATAATATTTTAACAGAACATGTAGATAATTTTCCACACAAATAAAAGGATTTTTCGTCGTACATGAATAAGAACTCTTTATATTCTTTGTAAAATTTATTTCTATATAGATCCTATTTTACTTGTTATTGCATTGATGGTAACAAAATATTAGCTCATTCCCTTAAGCAACATCCACATAGCGATGCAACAAAAACTTGGGATTCTGGGAACTTTGCAAGTGATCAAGTTAGCGAAAGCCATCAACAATGTCAAGCATTTTACTTTTGTTAAAAGGTTGTGTGATGTTGTTAGTGGATTGGATCAACAAATTGAACAAAATTGCTTCATGGAAACTCTCGAATGTGATTGGAGAAGTATCAAGAGTTAACTTAGGTAATTGAGTTGATCAAGAAAAAGTTTTTTTTTGGTAACGGTAAGTTGATTATATTATTTTTAGTTATGAAACCACTGCCAAGAGAAAGATAAAGTTCATGATACAAAATTCAGGAACATACAGTCCCAATGCTGGCATCAAAGGCAACCAAATGTCATAGTCCAAAAATACAATAAGATTTGAATAACAGAGAAATTGATGAAGGAGGAATTAATCAGCAGAAGTATTTGCAGCAGGATTTGGGTCATGAGCATCAATTGTAGGAGTTAGATTTTGTGGAACGGTAATGTTGCTTTGCTCCAACTCCCAAGCATGTTACATTTGTGAAACTGAACAAAGAGTTTCCTCCTTTTCAAAACCTGAACCTAGATTATCTATCTTAGGGTTCATAAGAGATATAATTTCAAGAATAATCAATACAACAGTAGATATTTTTCCTCGAAAGATTCTATTATTTCTTTCCTTCCATATATACCAAATCAAAGTAGGAATCAAAATGTACCAACCCACAAATAGCAAATCAAAAACACAGTTAGGGAAGAAGTTAATAAATCCTCCATTTGAAAAAATCCAAGATATAAATTATTCATCAGGAAAAATTTCCAGACTACAGAAGCAAAAGAACAATGTAAAAATAAATGGGATGTTGTTTCACTACAAGAATTGCTCAATATACATACCTTTAAACTATCCCATCCTCTCTTATTAAGATTATCTCTAGTAAGTATCTTATTAAAAACAATTAGTCAGGTAAATAATTTAACTTTGATTGGTATCTAAGTTTTTCAGATTTTTTTTTATAAAATGAAAAATCTAATGCTACCATTATTAATAATTTTGTAATAAGATATGACTGTAAATTTGTCATCACTAGGTGAGAACCAAATAATTTTATCTGAGTATCATTCACAAGTTCAATGAATGAGTCAAGCTAAATTTGAATAGCTACTTGGATTTAAGTGAAATAAAACATTAGACTCATCCACGTACAACTCAATAAAAAGTAACCTTTCTCTTGAGAATCGAATTTTGTTGGAATGACTCTTTGCAGTAAATAACTCCCTTGTCTACCGCAGATGTGGTTTGAATGGGTAACTATCTCTGCACGTGATTCCATTGTTTGTGCTTTTCCCAGCCATTACAGGATAAAGGAAATAAAATAAAATAAAATCAAAATTAGGGCATTCCGAGAATTGAACTCGGAACCTCTCGCGCCCAAAAGCAAGACTCCTGCCACTATGCCTAATTCCCCGTGCCAATTACCTCCTAGAATTATTTTAAGTATCTAATGTTTATAAAATGTCGCACCTCCCGCCACCGCTCCATTTTCCCTCCCCACCGGCCATCACCATCGCCAGTTCCCGTTTATTTCCTTACGTTTCCTTTCCTCTCTCTTCTCTCTTCTTCCACTTACACCCGTGATTGCGCACCAAGACCATGGTCTCCGCCGACGTCAACGATGACGATGACAACACCCAGCGCATCGACGCCGACTCCCCAGCATTAGGTACACTCTCTTCTCCTCATGAAAAAATCCCACCTTTCCCCATTTCCACTCCCAAAGGTTTCATGTTTCCCCCTAAAACCTAGTCTTTGAACGCAGACTCCCACCATGACACAGTGCCGCAGGACTGCACTCTCCCACTCGGCGACGACGAGGCGTGTCTGTTCGGCGAGACCCAGGTGATAGAGGAGGAGGAGACGGAGTGCGTTGGGAAGGATTGCCCTGGTGAATGGGGCGAGACACAGGTGGTGGATTGTGGGGGGGACGAGGAGGCGGACGAGGAGGACGAGGAGGAGAGGACCCAGGTTTTGACTGATGGCGATGGTAGTGATACCACTTCTGCTTGTTTTCGTGCTGAGGAGTGTAAAGCTGGAGGTGGGGTCGGTTCTTGTGAGGATCAGAGCCGGAAGGTTTCGGAGGGTGGTACGACGACGGATGAAGACCGCCGCCGTTCAGGTTTGGTTTTTGTTTATGTTTGAGAATTAAAGGGAGTGTTTTTTTCGTGCTCTTGAGTAATTGTTTGTAGGTACTCTTATGGTCTTGGGTATGCTTTTGTTTTTTAAATTCTTGTAGCAAAGGAACAATCTTGAAGTCTATTTTATACGTTCTGTATTTAGGGTTGGTTTCATCGACGTCCCTTCTGAGTGGTGCTTCTGTGAAGTTTATATCAGGTGTTGATACTTCTCATGTATTAAACAGTTGGTATGCCTGTTCTGGCGTGCTACATATATTTTTTCAGTTGTATGCAAATTGATTTGTAAAATAGATGAATTGAAGAATTTTGTTGCGCAAGGTTGCTCATTTCATCTATCTTTACTGGCATAGGAACTGTAAAAGGGGGCATTTCTGATTTTCGTGTAGCCTCCATGCGGGCCTCCAGTCTTTCTGCTGCACGTAGTATGGCTCGGAAGTCTACTGATGTGGAAAATCACCAATGCAGTAGTGGTGATAAGAAAGAGGCTGTTGTTGGGGGACAATCTCTTGAAGCAACTGAGAGTGATAATGGATTGGCAGATGCAAGAACAACAGGATTTCCTGAAATAAGTTTTGGCAAACTGCGTACAGTTTATGAGAATGATGGCTTAGACATGTCTACTAAGAACAGCTACAGGGACAGAATGAAACAAAAAGTTGGAAACCGAACTGCAAGGAAACTTTTTGATGAGGTTGTAGATGCTAAAGAAGATAACCTACCTTCAAATGAGACAAATAACAATCTTGGGATGGAAGAAATGTCCTGCATACATGCAGGGTTAAGCTATATTGATTCACAAGAACCAGGTGAGCTCTCACAGGCCAATGCATTAAATGTTGTTGATAACCTTTTGTCCCTCAATGATCTAGAACTAACACAAGATGGGTCACTTGGAAAGGATGTTGTTTCAGAATTGCCAGCTGTATCTAGTTTAAAGGGAGTTCAATGTTTGGCTAAAACTTGTAAAGGTTCTATGGGAAAGGTTGGGGCTTTTGATTGGGATGATGCTGTGGAAGATGGGAGTGGAGGAGAATTTTTCAGTAAAAGTAGAGATTTAATTTTTATAAATGGTAAACATTCAAGAAAATCAATCAGTCATCCGCCTAAATCTGGCAGACACACTGCTGGAATAAGATGGAGTGAAGACATAAAACATAAGTCTCTTTCTACAGGAATCAAGATCCACAATTCTTCTAAAAATGACAAATTACTGACTTTTGAGGCGACAGCAAAGAAAAAGCTTTTCAAGGAGGTAAGCCAACAGCAAGATGCAGAGCTTGTAAAGCAGAACGTGGAGGAACCAGAAATAAGCACAGATAAAAATGATATGAACGACATTGGTCCAGATACTCAAATGGCAGCTGAAGCTATGGAGATTTTAGTTTCCGGCCTTCCAGTGGAACAGTGTTTTCAGGATACACATCCGGTTACAAGAAATATTAATGGTTCTGGTCCAAGTACGACCGTGAAGAAACGTTCGCTAAGACAAGTTAATCTTCAGAAAGGGATTTCTTTGAATCCTGATTCTGTAGGCAGTACAAGAAGATCTAAGAGATTGAATCTGTCTAACATCGTATCAAGCAGTGGAAGCCTCATTTCGTCCAGAAAAGGATTGAGGAGTTCTAGGACAAGAAATAAGATAGCACAAGGTTCAGTAGTCACAGAAGGTACTGCCTCAGTGAAGAAATCTGTAAAGGAGAAGTCTAAAAACGAAAATAAATTAAGTGTTTTGAATTTTAAGAATGAAAACAATTTATCAGATGGAAAATCTTTACATTTAAGTAAAGACAAGACATTGATGAAAGATGTGAAATCATCTGCCTTTGTTGAGAGAAGAATTGAACAAATAGAAGCCCAGACTAGCCTTACGAAGATGGATAAAGACAGTACACACAGTAAATGTGCAGAGCTTTCACCGAACAAAGAACTTCTACAGGTAGATGGTACTTATACACCAGTTGCACATCGGACAAGGAAGTCAAGAGCAGTAAAATTTCCAAAAAGCATTGATGCCTTGTCAGATAAATGTGCTGATAAAATGGATGGTGCAGATTTTGTCTATACTGCACAGGTCAGAGGGTGCAGACCTTCTGAAAATGAAATTCACAAAAAACACGAAGATAGCATCCTGAATCAATCTGATATGCACAATGATAAACACTTCATCCAAGATACGTGTAATGGCAGTCACAGTGTAAGAGAGGTTGCTTCATGTCATCCAAAACGTAGAAGGACATGTTTTGGTTACTCTGGGGACTTGAATAATGCTGTTAATCCATTTTTACAATGCAAAGTGCCACAGCCTAATTTGCTGCCTTCTCTGCAACAAGATCATTTAGAAGCTGTTGACAAGAGCATATTCATGATTCAAGGTAAGGCTAATAATAAAAAACGAACGGTTGTTGGTGGCATGCCTCTTGAAGCTTGTGAAATTGTCTCAAATTACAAAAATGGTTCCATCCTGTCTGGTGTTAGAACAAGGTCATCTTCTAATGCACATAGAAAGGAATCAGTGGCTAAATTAAGTAATAACAAAAGCTTTCAAGGACAAATTCTGTTTGAATATGTTGTGTCCAACAGTTCATGTTCGGTTGATACCATCCATGAGAAAATGGCTCTTCAAGAATCAAGGCCTCCTGTTGAAGATGCAGAGCATGCAGGAATGGAAGCACCAGGGAAGGGAAAAAATCAACAACCTGTTTCACCATGTTCTTCATCTTTGAACAAGATGAACACACTTTCTCCTGTTTGTACTGGTTTGGATCCTCTGAAGACTCCTCACAGCAAATATCTATCAAGATCATCTCTTGCAAAAGAGCTTGTCAGATTAGAATCCTCTAGCATGACTTCAACTCCTGCATTGAAAGATACACGAAGAAGAAAAGATATGGCCAATGTTCGTGCTTTATTTAGCCGTCATCTGGGTGATGATGTAATTAAGCAGCAGAAAAAGGTATTTAGTTCCTTAATTTTTTTTGACTGGGGTCGCAGGTCTCATCACGTATCATGTATTATTATATCTTGGGCTTGAAGTTCATGTTGGTGTCTACAGTCAACATGGTTGTAAGCATTTATTTTTTAAAAATAAATACATGCAAAAAACCATATAGATGTAGTTATCAGATATCTATAAATATATGGTGAATTTTCATTTAAATCAAACAACTATTAACTCTTGATTTAAATGTCTTAACATTCAACATGTTTTGTTAAATTTGAATTGTTAAATTTTAGATTAAAAATTATTAATGAATATAACTTAGATTAGGATGAAATTTTAACACATAGTAGATTATCTTATAGATTAATTAATCATATAATCATATTTTATTTTTAAAAACAAAAAAATAAAGAAAAAAAGGCTACAGGAAAAATTCCCTGTAGGCAACAACAGGAACCTTTTTCTGTTACATCTTATGTTTTTCCACCTTTTTTTTCTTTCTAGATTTTGGGTCGTTTGAGGGTTCCAGTTGCATCATCTATTTCGGATGCAACACATTTCATAGCAGATGAATTTGTACGGACTAGGAACATGTTGGAGGCAATAGCTGTTGGAAAACCTGTGGTTACACATCTGTGGCTTGAAAGTTGTGGACAAGTTGGCTGCTATATTGATGAGAAAAACTATATACTAAGAGACCACAAAAAGGAAAAGGAGATTGGCTTTAGCATGCCTGTATCACTGACTCACGCTAGTGAACACCCACTTCTCCAGGTACATGCTCGTGTCTCCAGCTTTGAGAAGATTATTTGCCTCTTTCTATATATTTTATAGAGGTGGGTTGTGGGTTTCAAGGTTTATCTTAAGTATGTTATGTGATGAAGCTATGAACTTTCACCATTTATTTCGTGATCTATGTGCAGGATAAGAGAGTTTTCATCACTGCAAATGTAAAACCGGATAGAGAAACTGTTTCAAGCTTGGTAAAAGCTTCAGGTGGACATGTATGTTGTCTGTCTTGTTGTTCTCCTGAAATAAAAGGATTTGCTGACATTCCCATCATCATCAGAATTTCCATCCTTTGCAATATCATCTTCCTTACACTGTTGCACTTTATTCAATATACTTGCCATCTTGTGCATAATTACTTTGAATAATGCATTTAAAGAACCTCCCCTTCTTTCAAGTGTATAACCGTCTTGGATTTCATTGCGGCCTTGAAATTGCATGAATCTTCAGTAATTTGACATTGCTTCACTGTTTTAAAGTTTGTAGATGCTTCCATTTAAATCCATGCATACTGAATTTCTTAAATCCATTGACAGCCATTAGAGAGAATTGTAAGATCCATAATGAAGGATGAAAATGTTCCAGATGATCTTTTGATAATTTCATGTGAAGAAGATTATACTATCTGCATTCCTCTACTAGAGAAAGGTAAACCTGATTTGCTTTCTTTTGCTGAATGGCAAGATCAGAAACTCAAATGTGATCATCTAAGAGAATTTCACTAAGGTATAATAAAATTTGCAGGATCAGAGGTCTTTAGTTCAGAGCTTCTACTGAATGGTATTGTAGTTCAGAAGCTGGCATATGAAAGGTATTTATTTTCTGACTTGATTTTGTTTGATCTGTGCTCCTATATGGTTTATAATATCGTGGTAGCTCTCTTAACGTACTTCTTTTTCTCTATTTTGTATTTATCGTCTCCAGACACCGCCTTTTCTCTGACCATGTTAGAAGGACCCGATCAACGATATGGTTAAGAACTGAAAACAGTGACCGATTTTTCCCTGTAGCAAAATGTAAATAAAATTTTCTGTCTTTTGTTTCGTATTTATTTTTGTGTAAATATGCATTTCTACGATGTGGTTTATCAAATTTGATTAAGTTGGTGAATTTGAAGGTCGTCATCTTCCCTCTGTTTGGTAGGTCGTTTAAATGTAATAGTTAGCTTGTGTTATTTATTTTTTACCCTCTCGAACTTTGGGTTTGTATTTTAGTTCAAACTTTAAATAGTAATGGTATAGAGTTGTACATTGAAGTGATTGCTATCCTAAGGTTTTGGTGTTTAGTTAGAAATTCATTTCCTAGATTTATTTGGTTTTACTGTGAGAGTGTGCACGCTATCAAGCAGTTCCAGTAAGGCTGCATAATCTTTCTATGTCTAAAATTACTTCTGAACTTTAATGTATTGGAAAGCTCAACTATTATAACAGAAGGCAACATTGTAAAGGTGCAACTGCAAGAAAAGCATGCGGATGGTTTAACACAAGATGACGTAGGGTGAATTTTTCAAAATTATATTATTTTAAATAACTTATTACAAAAGTAGGTATATTTTCAAATTATTTTCAAAAGTAGGTTGTTGACAGGATTTAGGTAGATTTCACGCGTCCATTGGTCTATCTGTATTTTTTTTATTTTTTATTGAATTTGGTAGTTATACTGTTAAATTCAGTGTAAAGATAATTCAATAGTTTCATAGTCAAATTGAATGTAAAGAATTTGATAATGTTATGTTCGAATCTAGCGAATTTTGTTCGAAAAAAAATCAAATCAAATTAGAAGTCATCTCTTGATGTGCACTCCTTTTGAAAAAAACTTGTGTTTAACTTAACAAATAATTAGATATGCACATATCACTGTGTTTATTATCATTCAATATAATTATTATATATCAATTAAAACAACTTAAACCTGTAAATTTTGTCCATTATAAATCAATCAATCAAAATAACTTAAAAATTAACATAATCATTAAATATCTGTAAATTATAAATTCATCTAACCAATAACAATTTAAACATACAAGTTCAAATTAAAGAAATTTAATACATAAAAACATCAAATAAATGCATGTGATCGCTTCCTTTTCTTCTTTCCACCATCATTCTTTCCTTAACCATGATCATGTCTACGCCCTCAGTTTGGTCCTACATCCACAGAAGTGTAAATTAGGTTGGATCAGCTTTGGACTATTCGACCTGGCTTGGCTAGAGAGAAAGTTGGCTTGGGTCGGCCTAGCCTAAAGTTGGGTTGTAGGTTGTGTTGCGCTAAGGCCTAGGCCTGTTCAACTTGATGGATTAAGGTCCATTTGGGCCTGGTCATTAGATTGGGGTTGGGTCGGTTTGGTTTTGCAAAAAAAAAAAAGTAGACATTGGAGATATATTAAAAAAATAGTCGTTGCAGAAAAAAATTATTTAGAATGTGAATTTGCTTTTAGTGATCTTGACATAGATAATTTAAATATATTAAAGTAGTGATCCGGTACTTCAGTTAGGTTTCCTATAGTTTTTATAATGGTCAAAAATTTATTAACGATTCTGACGTCTACTGTGGCGTTGGAGTATGCATTTTTTGTAGGTAAAAGGGTTTTAAGTTATACAAGGTGTAAATTATCCGAAAAATTTATAGAAACATCTGTGTGCTTAAAAGATTGGTACGATGCAGTTAATTATCTTCAAAACTTAAATTTAAACAACGAATCAGCAGATGATAAGACATCAATTTCAACGGAAATAGGAGCTTTTACCAATGATTAATGAATATGAATATGTTTTTTTGTAAAATTTTTAATTTATATTATTGTAATAATTGTAAATGTAAAAACATAAAATGTTGAATATCTTATGTATTTTTCAAGTTTTTTTATGTATACATTAATTATTTAATAATAAATATATATTTTTTAATTAAAAACAAGATTGGCCCTAAGGATCGACCTAGTCCGACCTACAATATGGTCTAATGGTGGGTTGTGGATTGTGTTGGGTCGAGATATTATAAAACTAGACCTAGCCAGACTCTCTAGGTAGGTTGGGTTGACTCAGTCTAGTCTCGTCCAAGCCAACTATTTTTTGGGTCGACCCAGTTTGCCCGATTTACATGTTTATGCATTAATTTCTTGAGTCACGCTACCTTCCTTATTATTAGAGTTGGAGTTATCTTCGTTGTCAAAGAAGATGTGTGTGTTAACTTAGAGGGGAACTTGCATGATATTACCCTCTCCCTCCAACTCATCTCCATACTCGTTTTCTGCTTCTACCTCCACATCTACCTTTGGTGGAATATATGTGATGTTGCTCAATACTCCTCTTTGGCTTAAACTTGTTTGTGTGAAGGTGTAGTCATACTACCGAGAGATGTGCAACTCAGTAAAGCAATCCAATAATTTTTGGTATATGCTCGTGGATCTTTGCGGTACATCTAGATCATGGGTGTAAGTGTGCGTTATATTTTCTACGTTTTAACGAATATCATATATAGTATGGACCTATATTGGAAAATTTATTCATATAAGTAAAAAAATTAAATTTTTCTCTAAGTGTAAAAGATATTAAAAATACTAAAATTTATCAATCATCTCTCAACATGACTACAAGGACAATAAGTAATACCTGGTGTCAATGATATATTGTCTTTACTCGTGGAACTAATCAATGTCTGATCTTCCTTGTGTTGTTCAAATTTGGACAATCAACTTGTTATTGGATATGTGTTGCGAGAGATCGAAATGTCACATAACTCTGTCTAGAACATATATTACCACATACTCAAAGTACGTAATCCATGTTTGAGCAAGTCAAATGTCAAATCCATCTCTACAAATATTTGACAAAGAATTCACAAGGACCTGGTTGTATGACTGTTATATCACCTATTATAAACAATATATCTATTATCAAATTGTAATTCAATAATACAAATACAAATGAATTAAAGGTAATATACTTTATTAGTTTATACCTAATCAGCTTGTTGCATATCAAACTTGTTTATGTAGAAATCAAGTTGATGTGACTTCACATTCCTTTTCCAAGTAGGTGGCATAAATCATCTACACCTTAAAGGATTTAAAGGATCTACAGGAGTATATGCCATTTACCTTGTAGACGTTCCTAACCATACAAGTAATTTAAAAAATCCAAGTATATACTGCAATTATATTTCACATTTTTGACATTGTTAACATGATTTGAAGCTTTCATGTATGTTGCATCTACTCCATCAATTTGCTTTAATGCTTGGATCTTAGAACAGAGTATCACTATTATGAAAGTTTCCAAACCACACTTATATAGTGAAAGTCTTGAACAGACAGTTACAATAATATACCTTACGAAAAAACATGAAACAAGTTTTTGTGTTGATAAGAGTACATTTGCAGTGTCTGAATTTTTGTCTATGCCTTGTTTTGATTTTACAAACGGTGAGCTGTTGTAAGCTTGTGATGCTACATTAATATTTACAATTTCAAGCTGATAGGAATATTTTGCATTCTCTCCTTCTTTAGATGATGATGACAAGGTCTGAAGATGTAATCTCTCCTTTCGAAAAAGTCCATAAAAGTTTTTCCACATACCAGAAGTCTTTAAAAAAGAAAGGCTATCAGGTGCAATTGTTTGGTGAGCCATTTGAAAATTTGGAAAGGTGTGAAGATTCATTTCTTGGTTCATATTTCAAGGAAGGTATTGAGAAAAATGAACCACATTAAAATAGCTTACCATATTCCAATCAAATAATGATGACTTATGACTCTCTTGAAGTGTAAGGACAGAAGGATCAACTGGGTCGGAGAGTAAATCTTGCAATGTTATTTGTATTTTAAAATTTTCATGAGTTAGCATTTCATTTAACAAAAATTGAAACAATTTATATATCAGTTAACATAATCATTTTAATAAAATATTTACATGAGTTAACATAACAATTTAAATTTACATAATCATTTAATTTACCTATTTACTTGGACAGGTTGACTTATTATGTCCATTTTCCTTACTTATACCACATCTTACTCTTTTACCACTATTTTCATTCATTTCATTTCTTATTCTTGTAGACTTTGGTCTATCATATTTATGTGTTTTTGTAGGAGGTAACGTGTAAGGAGACACTTGCTTTGACCAATATCTTTTGTTAGGGATTGGATGAAAAACAAGAGTATAAGCTTCCTTATAAGTTGAACTTTGAAAATGTCTATCTACCAAGGAAGTAGTATAAATGTGGGTACAATTTTGAAAACAAACAATAAGAACATGCGAACAATGTACTCTATGTATTGCATACATGCACAACTATATTTTGTTTCCTCTTCATTCAAGTATATCTTACAATTATTACCATGTGTAGATGTTACTTGGTAAACATGACCTTGATATGTTTCAAATCGTAGGTATCTTACCTTTTCAATAACTTTCTGAAGCATTTCTTCCACATTTGTGCAAAGAAGGTATGCATTTCGAGACCATCTTTACATCTTTTTACGAAAAACTTGTTAGACGCAAAAATGTTATAAGAACCAATGCAGTGATTGGAAGACCTCGAGCACCTCTCAAGACCATTGTTGAGACTTTTGGACATGTTTGTTGTCATGATGTCATATATCCTTCCATTATCAAATGCAAGTGTCAAATAGTTTAGATGTTCTTGTTCTGTTATCCACCTTTAACCATTAGAATAAGTTTTCTTAATTTCCTCAAGTTTTTTGTAGAATTTAGTCATATTGTCTTTTGCTTTTAACTTATAAAATTTCTCAAGTACTTTGGTTTTTTGTGTGCTCTAGTCAAATTTACTCTCATATGACATAGACAATGACGATGTACGTGTCTCAACTCTAAAGGAAATTGTTCTCTCACAATTGTAGCCAAATCCGTGAACCGATTATTAATGATACACAATCATGTTTGATTTGTTACAAGATTTATAATACGATCTAGAAACCAAACCCAAGTATTTATTTTTTTGTTCTCCATAATTGCAAAATTTAATGGAAATAAACCGTTGTTTGCATCACAACTTGTAATAATAAGCCGTGATCACTGATATTTTCCATATAAATGTATATCATCTATGGAAATGATGGACTTGCAACCATGAAATCAAGCAATTAAAGTGTTGAAAGCCCAAGAGATATGATGAAAACGTTTAACACCAAGTATCTGGTGGTCAGATGCAAAATCCACCATTGTTTTTGGATTAGATGCTTGTAAAACATTCATGAATGGTCTTTGATTGGCAAATGATTCTTCCTCTCTACCATATATGATTCTCAATGCTTTTACTCTTGCATGTAATGTTTTATGATTAGTGATGTCAATTCCTTTTTCAGTCTTTACCCTTTCCTTAATTTTTGTTGGAGAAATATTTATTCTCATTTTCACTAAGTGAACAATATTGGTTCCTTCTTCTCTAGGTTGGTCTTCATCAGTTGATAATTCATCATTCATACCAAAATCCCTTGTATTATTTTTTATACCATGTTGTTTTGTGTCGTCTTACACATGATACAATGGTAAGTCCAAGTTTGATTGAGAAGGAGCATGTTGATATGATGACAAGTCCAAGTTTAGTTGAGGAGGGACACGACTTGAGGACCCACTAACTTCATATGTGGACGAATATACTTTGTGATGGTATGAAGAGAATGCACTCCATTGATTTGGATGTTGGACCTAAGTCCATTTGATCAACTTATGTGACTTAACCAACTTGATTAGTGGGTTAGCCCAATTGCGAGCCACATTAGATTAAGTGGTATATAAGAGATATTATAACACAACTATGGAGTATGCTATATAAGGGACTTCGTTCTAGGATTTCAACACATATTCATAAAATAACTTTTCTAGTTCTCTTACCTTGAGAAACTCCTTCCATAGAAGTAAAGGTGATTGTTGTGGGGATACACATTAGAGGAGTGCTTCTATGTCTAAATCAACGACATGATAACATCAGGTAAGTTCCATATAGACCTATCAAGTGGTATCAGAGCCATATTTTTGTCGTTATTTTTGGATTTCAGAGGTTTTCATAATATGATTTTGTTTGTGCTTATCTAGTTTTGTGTACAATGATGAAATCATGAGAAAATAAGCTTTTCCCAACCATCTAGGGTTTTTCCGACGGCTAGAATGGATTTTTCTTGACTGCCCATGATTGCATATGCCTCGTTGTGATTGGAGAGGCCATGTCGGGCTTATACAAATACCTCGTCGGTGCTCATAACACAGCATGCACTTCCTAGGCGCCAAGGCAGCGGTTGGTCGTCCATTAGAGTCGTCTAAGCACCTCTTGGGTGCCTCAGTGGTGGTTGAATGCCAATTGGAGGTTGTTGCACGGTCACTACCTCTTCCTCTCCTTGTTTATGAAATTTGTTAGGGTTTCTAGGGTTTGTGGTAAATGGATATGAGGCGGATTCGTTTATTCGATTCACCTATGTATTTTATTTTATTATAATTACTTATTAGTCCCTATAGTTATGTTTTCTTACATGTGGGTTTTTATTTTAACTAGAAAACTCTATTAAGTCCTCTGATTTAACGAAAATCTTATCGAAATTTGTTATTTCCTTTTAAGTCTTGAGTTTTCTGGTTGTAACACTCAAGTTATTTGTTATTACGAAAAACTTTGTAAGTTCTAAAATATATGTTAGGTCCCTAAAGTTTAAATATTTGTTCCAGAATGTAAATTTGCATGATCAGAATATAGTTTATATTAGAATAAACTACTGTAGTTTATTTTAATTGTATTTCAATCAATGTTTTATGCTTCAATGATTAAATGTTTTTAGAAAGCATGTTTAAGGGTGATTTAGATTGAAATTTTGAAATTAATTATCTGAATATTTTATCTATGTAGCTTTTACGTATTTTGGGTAAATAGATAATTATTTTTGCATATTACGTATAAGGATAAATTAGACCTATGTGTGATAGTTTAATATCCATGCTATCTGTGACCATGTCGGTGGAACCCTGTGCGGCTCTCCTTTACCGGGTGCGTCGAAGCACTTGAGGAGTCCCGATATGGTCACGGCGAAGATGGTGAATTCGAAGAAGAAGACTAGATTCGGAAATACCAAGGGAAGATGAGAAAGGATAAGGAAAGGAGTTGCCACCTACTCTTTTAATGGAAAGACGAGGAAAACTAAACACACAAGAAAACCATGAAGCAAACAAGATGCAGAAAACATGTGTGCTCCGTGCCTAATAGATATAATGCACAAATGAATGCGGGCCAGAGAAAGGGTAAGGATTCTGGTTACGCATGGGGAAGGGGTTAGGCACCCCCATGCGCCCGAGAAACTCAGTATTTCTAGGTTTCCTACTTGCCAAATGGTCTAATGGATGTGTGCTTGTCTATTCTGAATGTTCATGCTAAAGATGACTTGAAAACATGTCAAATCAAAGAGAAGAAATGAAATAAAGGGAAAGAGTTAATTCGAGGATCAAATGTAGTTATTGAGAATGCCGCTTTACTGTACACCCGTGGGTGATGAAGAAAATCGTGAAAATCAAGAAACTCTCAGAAAACGTAACGCAAATCAGCAGAAACTTGAAGAAATCTGGGAATAATAAATTAGGAAGATAATCCTCATTCGGGACAATGTCGGCTTTGTTAAGCCTTTTAATGTACGCCCTTAGGCAATGGAAAGCCAAATCAAGTCAAAAGACGAGGAAATCGGAAAAAATCCGGGAAACGATGAGAAAACCAAGCTTGAAGTGAGCCAGGAATGCATGCACAATGTAGGAAGAAAATGTGAGAAAACTTGTATGAAAAAGTGCGACAAAATGTGCAAAATGCATGTGAGAGTGCAAAAATGTGAATCCTAGGGGCTTTTGTGCAAAAAAACCCAAATTCTATATGAAAATTGAAATTCTGAAGCCAAATCATCAAAAATACATAGAAGGACACATTTCATGTAGTTTTGAAGAAATATGGAGTCAAATGTGCAAATCTGTGCATTTTTAGTTAAATTGAAGGTTCCTAGGAGTTAAAATGCAATTAAACCAAAGGAACATGCATTCAGAAGAGTTGCAGAAAAGTTTAGAGGCTAAAATGCAATTTAACCAGAGAAATATGCATTCAGAATAATTTCAGAAAAGTTCAGGGGTTAAAATGCAAATTAACCAGAGAAATATGCATTCTGAAGAGTTTCAGAAAAGTTTAGAGGCTAAAATGCAATTTAACCAGAGAAATATGCTTTCAAAAGAGTTTCCGAAAAGTTTAGAGGCTAAAGCGCAATTTAACCAGAAAAAATGCTTTTAGAATGATTTTCATGAAACTTAGGGTTTTTTGTCTAATTTCAAGCTTGGAAAACATTATTAGAGAAGCTCAGGAGAGACAATGCAATATTTTCTTGTTAAAACTTTATTCGAACGATTTAAGAAAAATGTGCAGGGACCTAAATGTAAGACAAAGGACCTGCTTATAATAAAAAAAGACCTAAATGTAACAACTCAAAAGTTTCAGAAATTTAATCAAAGAAAACTATTTATTTATTTTTATTTAAAAGAAAAGAATCAACGGCCACTGGCGTCAGAACTCTGTCGTCGACGACCGCCGGAGGTGCCTCTCCAAAGGCCATCACATGGCCTAATCAGAGATCAGACCTCATGGGAAGCAAGAAGGGAAGAGATCCAACTGTTTGGATCAAGGATTTGACGGCTGGAGAGGGCGTCCCATCTCCCTCGCCATCGACACGACTCCGGCGACGGCGTCGGAGAAGAAGGTGGTTCCAGAGGCTGTGATGCTGCGGTCCAGGGCTCTCGGAGGCTTTGGATCGTGTCGAGGGTGGTTTTCCATCATCCAGGAGCAAGGATCGAGCCTTTTTCTTGTTTCTCAGACCTCGCCTGCCGTCGCCGTCGTCTTCTCCGGTGAGCTTGGATGCAGGAGTGATCCAGGGCTCGTGGAGAGGTCTTTGCCGCTCCGGAGGATAGGGGGAGTGTCGTGGAACGTTTTTGGAGGCTTGGAGAGGCACGGTGATGTAGGAGGCGCGCGTTCCTTCAATGTTTGCGGTCTTCTTCTCCGGCGACGGCGACACGTTACGATTTCGGCAGCTTCTGGTGGAGGCCTCCGCAGCGACTGGAACGGGGTTTTAAGGGTTGGAGAAGCAAGAGGGAGGCCAAGAGAGGAAGACCTAAGCTACTAGGTCCAGGGACAAGCCCTGGACCAGCTCTCCCACCTAGGCCACCGGAAAATGACTCCGACGAGGCCTGGGGGGTGATTTCGACCAGAGGAAACCTCTGGACTTGTTGGAATCGAACAAGGAAGACAGAGGGAGTCCTAGGAAACTAAAATTGAAGTGAAACGAAGTCTGGTGGAGAGCGTACCTAGTAATGCGCTGTAGCTCGCCCGAAGAGGTTGAAAACTCTGGCTCCTCACCTCCACGAACCTCCTCTCTCTTCTTGGAACTCTCTCTTTCTCCTCCTCCCTTTCTCTCTCGCTCTGTTCTCTCTGTTTTTCTCTCCTCCCCTGCTCTCTTCTGTCCCTGTTTCTTCTCTGTTGCTCCTCCTTTTATAGGTGAACCCAACAACCCAGAACGACACGTTGTAACGAACCACAACAGAACCCAACATCCTGTAACAAACCAGCATCACGGTTGTCCCCCACGCACCTCCATCTTGCTAGCCCGTGCGCCGACAATGATCAACGGCTGTCCGGGCTCGCAACAACACATCTGGTGGCACTGGCTCGAGCCTGGTTGCTGCTGGTCTACGTGGTGAGATGGGCTGGACGTGATTGTGGAATCTGAAATGAAGGATGTTGGGTTGTTACTGGTTGTTAATGTTGAGGAAGAGGAGGGAAATGATGGGTTGACTCGTGGTATTTGGCTTGGTTAAATTGGAAGAAGAAGAAGAAGAAATGGGTTGAATGATGGGTTGATTCATGGGCCTAAGTGGGCTTAATGGGCCTTGGTGGATTTGATGGGCTTTCATGGGTTTAACTGGGCCTAAAGGGCCTTCACGGGCTTTGGTGGGCCTTCATGGGCTTAATGGGCCTTGGTGAATTTGATGGGCTTTCATGGGCCTTCATGGGCTTTGGCGTTCCTTGGCTTTGGGACTAAACCAAGGTTTGAGTTCATTTGTGGTTAAAAGCCTAGCTACCACAATTCCAGCTTGCAGACCTGCAAAACTGGGGTGTCTACACTATCACAGAATATACTTTAGTTATTTTAACATGTCATAAAGTTATTTTAGCATGATTGAAGAGGTTTTACACTTGTTCTGTCCAACTTTAAGGTTTCACGAATGTCACGTAATTTTTACTTTAATTTGAATGACTTGGAATCTCACCTATGTGATACCAAGTAAGAAAAATTGATTGTACTAATTACATAAGTCTAGATTTAAATCTAATAAGCATAGTATTCGAACTTGCATTTAAATAAAAGAGATTAACAAATCTTCACCAATGTGAAATTGTTATGCTTATATTTAAATGGATGAAATAATTCTGTTTGTATAATTAATATGTACTATTTTAGTATCTAACGATGCTATGTTATATAGATATTTATACATGTAGAATTAGTTTCATGCTTATTTAATTTATAACATGTTATTTCATCTGCCAACGTAGAGTTATGATGATGCTATTATTAAATATAAAATTTTAATGTGAGTAATTTTTGTAGCTTCTTTATTGATAAAAGTATGATTAGAGTATCTTTGTTGAATGACATAAATTTCCATGAATAGAAGGAATCCTTATTGTTTTAATTGGGCCTAATGGATTTGAACCTTTGCTTTCAAGTAGATTTTGTTCTTGCAAAATTCACAGAAGAAAGCAATGTAGATGCAAAGATCCAATATGAAAATGGAAAAGATTCAATAGGTTGTCTCTATTATTTATGTTATAGTATGTGCTTAGAGATATTCGAAGTTTTGTAACTTCTAACACTTTAGCGACAACTTATTTGGAAACGATTGAGCAACAATTTGTTGACTTTGACAAAACTAAGATAGATGTCTTGATTTATAGATTTACTTCCATGTGCTATATTGGAAAAGGAAACATAAGAGAATATATCATGGCTATACAAGATATAGTAGGAAAACTGAATGATCTAAAAATTACCAGTTTAGACTCCTTTTTAGTTCACTTCACCTTGTTGACATTATCGCTTGAATATGACTTCTTTAAGGTCACTTACAACATACATAAAGATGAATGATCAATATATGTATTTATGACTAAGTGTGTTCGGGAGGGAGAAAGACAGGCTATTTATCCTTTGATTAACAAGATGAATACCGTGAATCTGATTAGTCGCAGATTAGGAGGCCACACATCCAAAGGAAAGAAGGTCCAGAAAAACTCTAAAAATAAGGACAAAACTGGTATAGTCAACGAACCCATCAATAAAGATATGTGTTATTTTTGCAAGAAACCAGAGCATCAAAAGAAGAATTACATGAAATACAAGAAATGGATTGAAAAGAAGAATTCAGCTAATATTATATTTATTGTAAGTCATGATTCAAATTTAACTTTTGTTTCTAGTATTACTTGACGGATTGACTTGGATGCCACTGTGCACGTTTCAACCACTTTGCATGGGATTTTGATAATGTAGTCTCCAATTGAGTGTGAAAGACTCGTTATTTCGGAAAATCCGATGCAATTGCATGTAAAGTTAGTAAGGGACTACAGAATCATCTTGGAGTTTGGAGAACTGTTGATTTTAAGATACTATTTTTATATTGCATCTTTTCAGAGACACTTAATATATGTAATAAAGTTTATTTTCATTTCAGTATATACCAAACGCAACATAAGTTAATAAATAGAAGAAAACAATGCACAAGAGAGATAGAAAAAGTCTGCTTAAATGTTAAGTTTTGTTTGGTAAAACTGTTTGATTAATTGAATAATTGTCTGAATAATTAGATTTTCCCCACCAATCAGTCATTTACGACCGATTAATTGGTTTTGTCACCTGACTAGTTTTATAATATCTAACAGGTTCACTTGCTGAACCTGTTCCAATTACAGAGTTTAGAACCTTGGTTGTACTTTATTCTTTCTTTTCAAAAGGCATGAGAATAATTTAATTGGTCATTGCATATTAGTCCATAGTAATAACTTTCGTAAAATACGACAAAGGCAATTTAAACTAAGCATGAATACGCTCAACAAGTCAACATAAGCATGTTTAGAGAAATGAGATTATTCTAGTAGGACACCATTTCCTTTCACTCAAGGTTTTTTGAATTGTAATTCATGTTTAGGACTATTGGATGATTAAGCATGCATCATCTTCGAGAGTAATTCTAGTTCTGTCTCCTTTTCTGTTTTAAGGCCAACGTCTAGTATCGGCATAATATTACCACGAAAATGATATTTATAAGCATGTTTCAATTAAGCATTGTGGTGTTGCCTAACTATTGGTTGGCTGATGTGGTTTGGAGTTTGACCTTGGGTTGGTTTTGTTTTAATTCAGTAACCTGATTCAATAACTCAAAGCTGAGCTTGCAGAATTGTTTTAGGTGATATATCAAAGGAAACTTCCATGTATGAAGATAGCGAAAGTGTCTCCGTTTTATATACCATTCTATTCTACATATTGTTACAGTTTGAATCTATAATATTTTCTTATCTGATGCTATATCTGTGATTATCTGTTACATCTATGAATCTTTATCTTAGATGTCTTTTAAATTAATAACGTACGTTTTAATTGTTACAGACTACTAAATTATGCAGAGAATCTATGATGGCAGAGTGGTGAACTGCATCTCACACTAGTGGGTTGGAACAGACTTAGGGTTCGTTTGGCAAAGCTTCAGCTTTTGAACCCAAGTGTAGAAGCTAGCTTCTAGCTAAAAGCTGTCATAACCCAGCTTCTGGAAATATAAAGGAATTACTGTTCCAAAAGCTGCTAATGTTTGGTAGAATTGTTGGACCATTATAACTTCTGGAAAGAAGCTATATGCTCAAAAGTTGTCCAAAAGTCCTACCAAACAGACCTTTAGTCAGTTTCGATTGTAAAGGATGTACTTGTAAGTAATCATGGTTAGAATTAAAGTTGCTTTAATAATATACACTTCTATCTTATATCATTTTTAACTAATTTCTTGTATTTATTTTTACAAGATAGGTATACCTTCCTGTACCAAGAAAAATATGAGGATGACAATGTCGTTGAACACTCAGTCTTTGATAAGAAACTTTGGAAACAAATTTCGATGGAAAGGAACGTAGGTAGTTTATCAAGAAAGTAAGGTCTAGGTGATTTTGATTCATACTACTCAGAAGAGTCTACTATTGGTTCTTCTACGGTTTCTACTACGCAGTATCGATCTTTGATTTAGACTTCTGCTTCATTTGATTTTGATTTCTTCCGTTCTTAGGATTTACAAATGGCGATTACATTGGAGGAGGATTTAAGTGACAAACTAAGTTCACAAATAACGAAAGAAATACATGCTTTGAAGAATTGACTTGTAAGATAAAGTTTTACGTAGTTTTAAAATTTTTGATATGCATTAATTGTCATATTGAATTCAACTCTATAATACTATCATTATCTATCATAATATATTGTAAGTTTGTTTTTTATATTTAGAAGATACAAGGACGAGTAGAAAGTCGATTTGTCAAGCAACGACGAGGAGGTTTACGAGAAGTATACACAAGATCGTTGTTCTATCCATACATATTCTTTAAAAGGTAACAAAAAAAAGCAAGTTGGTAAAAGAAGAAAATGACTTGTATTATATCGAGTGACTTATATTATATCATTTTAGTATTGTATTATCATCAATGCTGTAAACAAATGGATATGTAAAACATTATGTTATAATATCAATTGATACTTTTTTTATAAAATTTGTGAATGTGTATTATATGAGTAATTTAATATATTTGTAAATGCATTTGAATGTTATTTTAGTAGGTATATTAATCTTAATCATTGATGATATTGATTTATTTTTTTCACTGCCTAAAATTAACGAGGACATTGTTAGGATGTGTCATCGTTAAGTTCTCACTAATACAGTTGTGTGAACCACGAATAACGAAAACATGTCTTCGCTATGTCCTCGCTATTTCTGAAACGACGATAGACTTATTTTATATTTAGCAAGCATTTAACAAACATGCTGTGAGGAGATATCAAGGACATAATGAAGACTTTATTCTTCACAATCTCCTTATTATAATTTACCGAGCATATTACGAGGATATGTCCTCGTAATATCGATTTAGCGACTTATTTTTTTCTAAGGATAGATAGTCTTCGCAAAAGGTGATAACAAGGACTTAATGAAGATGTAGTGAGGATTCTATGAGGACATATGTAATTACAAAATCCTATTTTTCTAGTAATACTGCTTGTAGAATCAATCGCAAGAATACGAGCAGAAACAAGTATACCAAGGACCCTTATGTTGCACTACAAAGATACAAGAAAAGGAAAAACATGAATTAGTTCATAACTTGTATTCAATGATATACAAACTATTTTTTCACATGAATTTGAAAATACAGACAGGATAGATACCTCAAACAAGTCTACACAAGCATCTACATTAAAAGTAAGGTTTTCTATAACCAAAGAATTGTTCGTTCAAATTCTGTTTTGTTTCCCATGATAAGAAAGCTGCAAAAAGCATTGAATAGTCATTAACAGGTGTAACAAGCAAAAAACGGTAAATGTACAAGGCTCTTGGAAACAACCATAAATTTCAAGTAAAAAAAAAGAGTAAGATATCGGTATGCATATATTTTTTCCTTGTGGTCCGTGAGATTCGAACCTGAGAGGGAAGTGGAAGTTCCATTCTTCCTGATCAACTACACCATAGTAGTTGGTTAAAAAAAAAAAGCAACTTAATAGCCTTATTAGTAAAAACACCAAAACTGAGGTAACATATAAACAAGGTTAGCTATTCCAAGAAATGAAAGAATGTAAATAAAAGAACGTAAACCTACAACACAGTCACATCTTATGTGGTCCAATCGCAATATGGATCCTTGATCAAGGTTAAACATTTTCTTTCTAAAATATAAAAGTTTCTTGCTTAGGTGAAGGGACCTGGTCACACCATCTTCACCATCCACGTGGGTGAAGATCAGAAGGCCGGGAGGAGCAGCCCCTTCTTCAGGTCATGCCTTGCAGAACCGCCTGACGCTGTGTCTGGCCACCACAAGGCTACAAGACATGAGGTTGGCATGAACTTTGCTTCCTCCCGCAACTGGAACAAGTGGCCCATTCCATGCAACCCAACATTCCTTGATGGGTCCTCTCTTACAGTGTCATGTGTGTCTTATCCTCTAGAGAAATTGATAGAATTGGATTCCACTATCTATAAAGGTTTCTCTCCCTATTCTGTCTGAAATACATGCCTCTACCACACATCAATAAAAGAATAAAATTGCATTTGTTACAACATCAAATCCATTATTCCCAACAAATCAGGGAAATAACCTTCTTTACAAATCTATATCCCATTCAAAGATTCGACTTAAACAAAGTTTTCGTTAAACTCATGTAATCTCTAATACTGCAGACTGCAGGCATTTCAAGGCAATAGCCTGCTAGCATGCTCTCTTTAGTCTTATGGCTAATATCTATAAGCATAGTACCAAATACAGAGTTTTTAGCGTCTTATGTTTTAGAAGATGATTTTTTTTTTTGAAAACGGTATATTATATTATAAAAATTATCAAGGCTATATAAACCTTCAGAAGTTCTTCGTTGCCAGGATTACACAAAATTTGGCACCAAAAGTTCCGAAGAGAACTAAAACAATGTCAGTACCCAATTAATACATAAAGAATTATGCAAAATTGACTTCTCAGAGGAGGCCTTCGAGAGTACAAGGCCCCTTAACCCTCAAATTCTTCTGCAACAGTGCCTATATTATCAATATCAGGGTTTGGTAGCACAACCTCCCGATTGCTTCTAGAAGCAGAAGGAAAATTAGAAACATGCTCCGCCATCTGAGAAGCCATTGCAGAGGTGAATTGAAGGATTTCTTCTTTCTCAAATCCTGTAACAAGAGTTTCTACCTAATAACGCATTAATGAAATAATATCATGAATGATAACTGTATGAGATTTGCTAAAATTACAAAAAATTCTGTTGTTTCTTTCCTTCCAAATCAACCACAGAATGACTTGAAGTAAAATCGCCTAACCATGCTTGTTTAGATTAAATTTAAGGTAGGGTATGGAATAGAATAAGTCAACAATACAAAAATAGCCTGGATACAGATCTGAAGTTAAGAAAAATCTCCAAATATACCATATGAATGAGCAGTTTACAAATAGATGAGTGTTATTCTCAGTATGTGCAAAATAGAAAACACACATCATAGGTCCACTCCAGCCTCTTTTAACTAAGTTGTCTTTTGTCAAATTTTTGTTTTTCAGAGCTAACCAGGCAAATAACTTTACTTTAAATGGAGTGCTACTTTTCTAGATACAACTGTATAAAGGAAATCGAAAACCACCATCATTTAAAATGTTGTAACCAGATTTAACAGAGTAGCCATTATCCTTAGATGGCAACCAATTCAAGGTGTCACCCCCAGAAACAAGAACCAGAGGTTGCAAGAGATTAGCAAATAATTCTAACTGAGACTGTAGCAATAGAAAGTCACTCGAGGAGACCTTAGATAGGTCAAATAATTTGTTAAAATCAAATCTGAAAAGAGCCACTATAGTTTTGACAGATGCTTTTTTGAATCTGGCTATAGAAAATAAACCAGGGGTCAAATATTTCAAAATGGTCCCATTCCACCACTTTTGCTCCCAAAAGATAGTATTATTGCCATTCTGAACTTGGGAAATAGTGAAACAGTTAAGAAAACCATAACATTGTTTGATGCTTCGCCAGAGGGGGGAGCAATTGCTAACTGAAGAATTTAATAACGCCCTAGGCCAAACCTTAATAAGGTATCTGACCTTTATAAGATCTTTCCATATCATGTGGTAATTATCAGAAAGAAGCTGCCAAAGTAGTTTAGCCTTCAAAGCCAGATTAAAATTCCTTAAGTTAATAATCCCCCAACCATTTTGTTGCTTCGATCTACATATATTTGCCCATTTAATTAAATGAAAACCTTTTTGATTTGAGGAGGAGGAGTTCCATAAGAACCTACTCCTAAGTTTGTCTATTTCCTTCTCAACTTTATTAGGCAGATGTAATACTGACATATAATAAGTGGGAATGGCTGACAAAACATAGTTTAATAGAGTCAGCCTACCCACCAAAGATAAGTGTTTTGCCTTCCATCATGACAATTTATTTGAAATCTTCTCTACTACAGGGGCCCACATTTTATAAGTAGCTTTCTTGTAATGTAAAGGTAATCCGAGGTACATAAGAGGAAGGTCAACCCTCTCGCATCCCAGAATATTACATGAATTGGCAATAGAGGCCTGAGATATTCCAATGCCAGTGAGAGAGGATTTATGGAAATTGATTTTCAATCCAGAAGAAGACTGAAAACAGCATAAGATTCTTTTAATATTGATCATGTTTTCATAGCTATCTGTCAGGAATAGTAGAGTATCATCAGCATATTGTAAATTAACCACTGTTGGCCTCCCATGAGGAAATTTGATCCCAGTTATTAAGTTATTGTTCATAGCCATTTGAAGCATGCGATGGAGAACATGCGTGGCTATAATGAATAATAAGGGTGACAAAGGGTCACCCTGCCTTAATCCATTAATTGCCCCAAAAAAATCGTTAGGGGAACCATTAATTAAAATGGAAAACTTAGCAGAACTAATGCACATACGAACCCAAGTTATCCATTTAGCTCCAAAGCCCAAACCAATAAGAGCATCCAACAAGAAATCCCAATTAATATTGTCGAAGGCCTTTTCAAAGTCTAACTTAAGGATATAGCCAGGTGTGTTTGAGGATATCATGTAGTGCAAGGTCTCTTGTGCCACAAGAAAGCAATCTCCAATTGATCTCCCAGCCAGAACTGCACTTGGGATTGATCAATAGCCAAACTCAGCACTGGAGATAGCCTAGATGCCAAGGTCTTAGTGATAATCTTATATATACTATTTAATAAGCTAATTGGTCTAAAGTCTTTGATTAGAAGGGCATCATGCTTTTTGGGAGTAAGAGCAATGGATGTTTGATTGATTGCAGCAAGAAATGCTGGATCATTGGAAGAGTGAAAGGTCTGGAAGATATTGAGAATATCTGTCTTCAGCATTTCCCAGAAATGATGAAAGAAAACCAAAGGGAAGCCATCAAGACCTGGAGACTTGTCTCCAGGTAATTTAAAGACATTATCTTTTATCTCCTTTACAGAAAAAGGAATTTCTAATAAATCCGGGTGAGGAATCTTAACTGGGATAAGATTATCCCAGTTAATGTGGATATTGTATCTTCTACCATTATTAAATTGCCTAGTAAAATAATTCTCTATCTCTCTACAAATTTCTTTTGGAGATTGGATCATCATATCATTAATGGAGAGATAGGAAATGTTGTTTACCCTTCTATGACACTTCACCATATTATGAAAGAAGGAGGTATTAAGATCCCTTTCTTTAAGCCATTGAATTCTGGACTTCTATTTCCAGTAGGATTCCTGTTCCTTTAGTAGTGATAGATGTTCTAATCTTAATACCTTTTTCTCTTCCCATATCATATCACTAAGAGTGGTATTTTCAGCTAGTTCATCTATTCGCTGAATATGAGACTCAATGTATCGAAGTCTTCTGCTTCTTTCTTCCCTGATTGGACCAACCCACTTCTTAATAGTTAGCTTTAGTTTTTTCAGCTTGTGGCTGAACTCAGCAACAGGAGAGGATTGGAAGTATAGATTTGCTGGTCTTTGCCGACAATCCATAATTAGTTGCTCAAACCCATCAATAAAAAATCAGGATTTATAGAATCTGAATGGGGGAGGACCCCATTCAAGAGAAACAGTGTTAACTAAAATCGGAATATGATCAGAGACAACTCTGGCTTTTCTAGAACAAAAGGCATATGGGAATTTCCCAAACCAATCTGGAGAGATAAGGAAACGGTCCAGCTTCACCAATGTTGGTTGAACATGAAAGTTAGACCAAGTGAAAGAAAAATTGTTGGGGGAGAAATCTATCAAGGAATTTTGGTCTATAAAATTATTAAATCTTTTCATATGGGCAGTGATTCCAGGCTTAAGAGAGTGCTCATGGGAGAATCTGATAACATTAAAATCACCCCCTATAACCCAATGGTTATTGACAAGTGTGCTGAGATAGTACAATTCATCAATAAAGAGTGGTTTCAAGTTGTGATCACAAGGACCATATACTCCTGTGAGCCACCAATCAAAACCATCCCCACAATTTTTAAAATTCAAAGAGAGACAACTAGTTGTAGATACGCAACTAATTTGTTCTAGGGTTTTGTCATCCCAACCAATAAGAATGCCACCTGAGGCACCTGTGGATGGAAGCTGTGACCATGAGTTAATCTTTCTTCCTCCAAGCAACCTAAGAATCCCTTGTGAAAAGGATTCCTTTTTAGTTTCACTTATAATGATAACATCACATCTGTTGGATTTAATAAAGTCTTTCAGCTCTCTGATTTTATGACAGGATCCTAAGCCTCTTATATTCCAAGCAGCTATAATCATCAGAAGAAGTACAAGAAGACCCTGTCTTCTTAAGAGGATTATTGTTTGTATCTAAATTAATGTACATCCTATCTTGGTCCTGTCTGATCAGGTTAAAAAATCTGAAGGCCTTAGCTGTAGAACTAATAGAGATGCTAATATTCCCACAAAAGGATTGAAAGTGCTCATATGAATCCCACAGAAGAGGATCCACAGGATTAACCTTTGTATTAACATTATTAACATTATTTGATGAACTTTCAGAGGAGTCAAAATTAAAGTATTCACTATTGCGTGAAGATCTGGAATTAAAGGAGCCTACATTAGCAGTGAAATTTTGCATAGTATTACCTGGAGCATGCATAGGGGTGGGAGGTTGAGAAGATGGGATCTCCGAGGATAAATTGGCCAGGTCATCCTTTTCCAGACAATCATAAATCGCCAATTTCTTTTTGAATTTAGCCAGGGAGAGTTTCCTGGCCCAGAGTTCTGCTTCTACAAATTTAGAAGTATCAGTTGGCGCAATAGGATCAATCTCCTGAGAGATAGTATTAGGGATGATGTCTGCTGGGAGAGAAGGTGAAGCAATGAAGGATCCCCTAGGAGCAGGAGGAGTAGGCAGGAGTCCAGCAGTAGTTGTAGTAGACTCAAAAGGAGACGAATGGGAAGAGGATCTAGTCTACACATGTTTCCCACTCTTGGGGTTCTTTCCACCACTAGCCCCTCTCCAGCCCTTATTACTTTTGAAAGACTTCCTGGTGGGATTGAGGCTTCTAGCTAATGGGGCTTGGGGTGGTTGCTTGGGCCATCCAGGAGCTGAACTCTGTTTAGCGAGGGAAGGAGAGCAAATGTCCCAACTATGTCTATATTTAATAGGGTATACAGTTTTTCCAAATGCAAAAAACCTAACATCAGGAATGTCCTTGCCCGGATGGATCTTAATTCTAACTTTGGCAAAGCCCAGGTATTTGACCCTATCAATGGAGAGATCAACCTCTAAAAGGTCTACGAACTCGGAGACCATTAGATGAAAAACCTCTATATTCCATAGGTGATGCGAAATCCCTTCAAGACGGATCCAAACCCCTTCCTCCCTTAGAGTGAGAACCGCGTTGGAGTTAGGAGTCCAGTGAATGAAAGAGGCTGAAAGGGATTGGAGTGAGGACCCATACAGGCTAAGGGTCTCATTTTTAATCTTAGGGGACTGAAACTTAAGGAGGAATTTACCAGGAGAGAAGTCATTAACCTCGACCTTAGTGGAAATAGGCCAGTTATGTGAAATATGGTGAAGTAGAGCATCCCTAGAGAATAGAACCGAATGTGCAGTGACTATAGCACGAAATGAAAAATGCAAAAGGAGGACACAGGTTGCCTCAGAGGGGGGGGGGGGGGGGGGG
>JAMKQA010031610.1:0-20696 GCA_024699735.1 Posidonia australis
TCCAAGCATCTACACACATGCAATTCACACTATCATGCCTCTAGACATCAAATTCAACATGAAGGGGAAATTTTACAGGGACGTGTACTTTGCACCTAAAGTGCGGTGGTAACCACATAGATGACGCACCTCCTCTAGCCATGAGCTCTGAGTCTTCACCTCCTCCCCACGACGACGAGCACAACGATGCGACAACAGCAGCGGCAACACAATGGTGGTAGTCTCCTCTCTCTCTCTCTCTCTTTTTCTCTCTCTCATTTCTCTCATCTCTCTCCCTCTCAAATCTCCCCCTCATCTCCTCTCTTGTCTCCCTCTCATATCACTCCCCCTCTCAACTTCTTTTGACAGGAAGAAGGAGGAGGAGAAGTGTGTAGAAGAAGGAGAAGAGGAGGGAGGCACGTGTGGGGGCAAGTGGGATGAGAGAGAAAAAGAAAAGAAAAGAAAGGAAGGAAGCACAACATGGGATCTGACCACGCAACTTGTGCCACTAGAGACCAGCTACTTAAGTACGCCAATCAAACTCCGTGGCCTAGAATAAACCCACAAAACTCCTACGAGGGCCAATACAACACCTAAACTACACAACACCCATGGGCTAGAAACCCACAATCCAGGTGTAAGATATTATTGAAGATGTGTCCAACATTAGATACTAGGGCTTCCAACGTCCAACACACCTGAATCTCAACTTAATTATCTGATCAAAACACTACTTCCAAATCTGGATCGTTACAGTTACCATTTGTTACCCTTAACTACCTCTGTTAAACAACAATACTCCTTTCGTTAGATTTGAAAAGTTATAACATTTTTTTTGGACAAATTGGTCCTTCTTCCATTTATCCTCTTTAACTATTCAAGTTTTTCAATTTAGTATCTTTAACTTTTTTCGTTATAACTTGTCTCTATTAACTACTTCTGCTACTTCTTGTTAGGTTTAAAGAATCACGCAACCTTAACAATGTTTCTTTTGGACAAATTTACCCTTCTTTTCCATCATCTACTTCTCCATTTTCTTCTTTTTTTATGTCATAAATCCTAAATCCAACTTCATCACCAAAATTTTCTGCTTTTACCTTCTTTTTTAGACATTTTTTCTCTTTTTTCTTGATAACTAATGATCTCGAGCTTCATTAACACTACAGGAAGATCTCGAACTTTTTTCTTATCATCATTAAACATATCTCAACTGAAGGTTTCAACCCACTTGGATTGAGAAGGAGATTATTTGTAACTAAGGCTAAAATGGTTAAATAAAACAAAATTTTAACAACGTTTGCCTAAAAAGACAATTTATTGTAATTTACCATGATTGAAGGGGACAAGTTGTAATAAAAAAAAGTTTAGGATATCAAGTTGCAAAGCTTGAATAGTTAAGGGAGTTAAACTATAATTTAATCCTAGAATGATAAATTATAGAGGATAAAATAGTCAAATCATGTAAAAATTTAATGTTTTTTTTATCCAAAAAGGAATTTGTTGTAATTTGACATAGTTAAGAGGACAAGTTGTAACGAAAAAAGTTCAAAGTACTAAGTTAGAAAACACAAATAATTAGAGAAGTAAACTATAATTTATCTAAAAAAATTATCATTCTAAATCCCAACTACACTCACTCCTTCACAATGGAGGCCACACACCATGGTAGGTAACGTTTAGCACATTGACTTTTAGAATACAAATTATGATTGCGTAAATTTTAAGTAGGATGGCTTAGAACTTGTCAAAGTTGAATTGAAAACTAACTTGTAGATGTATGTTCACGTTAAGTGACTCTAATTAATACTTGGAACAAGTAGTTTGTCAAGAATTCTTAAGTTGAATTGGTCCATAACATCCATTATCAGGAAGTTTCTCCAAAAAAATACCATAATTAGCCTTAGAAGTAGGGAAGACAAGCTAATATTTGAATGAGATTGTGTCAAACACCATGGCCGAGCGTTGCCTGAAATGTATTTGTGATTTATCATCCAAATATATATAATAACGTCTAACTTTGCAAGAATGAACAAAATGATATAGCTTGCACCAGATTATGGGTTCGTGCATGTACATTTAATATATAAAAATAGTGTTAGACTATTATCCAAAGTGAAATATATTATTATATGAGGTGTCAATTTGACATTTTTTATTTTTAACTTTTTCAAGAAAATGTATTTATGGACTAAACTATTACTAAACAAAGTGTCTGTAATTAAAATTTTACTAAAATGGAATTATGTTAAGATTCCAAGTTTAAGTAAACTTCAATGGTTAAAATTTAACACTTCTATCAATGATAAAATTCTAAAAAAAAGTGAAATTAGAACATGTTTCAACAAGAAGTAAATTTAATTGTATTATAGTTAAGTTTTTATTTCAAAATAAATTATAAAAAAAGTAGGTGCTTACAAAAGTTGATTCTAGAGACTTGATAAGTTATAAAATTGACTTAATCACTAATTGTTGCACTCTATCAAGGAAATTGATAAATTGTGAATTGATTTTATCTTACAATTATTAGACTTAAAAGGTTGAAAGCATGCATTTTATCAACACGATATATACACATACTTTACTAAGAGAATTGGTAACTTGTAATTTGGCATGTAAACTTTTTCCAATTATTAAGTAGCTTTGTGCGTTTCATATCGGAACCTTCTATAATATCAGTATTCATTCTAAAAAAACATAAACCATCGGTAGAAATGCTCTCTTGGAAAAACCTACGAACACTTTCCATAATAACATTGCGTTTGGTCTGCTGGAAACGAAGGGAATGGAATGAAAAAACAGATTGAAATGAAATTCCAATGTTTGGTACAAAAAAAAGGATTGGAATAACATTCTCTTGGAATCAAATTCCATTCCTTCTCGCGAAAAAAGAAAAAAAACACGGACGTCTCTCCTCCCGCAACCTTCTGCCCAACAGATGACTTCCCTCCTCCCACAACCTTCTGCCCTCGTCCACCTGGCGTCCCTCCTCCCGCAACCTCCTGCTCCCAACAAATGGTGTCCTTCCTCTACCGTATAGTCCTCCGTCGCGTCCCCCTCCTCCTCAGTCGTCGTTCTTCCAGACGACGACTCCCGCCCCCTTTCACCCCAAACCCTCCTCTGCCGCGTCCCTCTGCCGACGCCCTCCTACCAACGCCCTCCCTCCTCCAGGTGACTAGTTTTCCATATGAAGATTGCCATGTGCTGTTTATTCCTTGGGTATACTCCATTCAGAGTACATGTCTTTATTTCCGATTTTCCTGATTCATTCCTTGTCCACACTATTGGATCTTGAACTGTTGGTCTCATCCTGATATTTATGATACAATAGAAAAGAGTTTGCCTGCTCTCCTGTTTCTTGCTTCTTTAGATTCCTCCTGAATAGTGTTTGCATACTCTAGCACAGTGGCACTCCAACTTTCAGCAGCAAAGTCCTGCAATTTAGCTTCTTGTTTTTTTTTTGGAAATGGTTAATATAATTTTCATTTCAGAGGCTAAAGAAGACAAAAAAAGTATTGTCATGACATAATTATACAATACCTCGGACCTGAAATCTCAATGTAAATGGATCAGAATTAGCATCTAATCAAAGAAATACCATTGAAAGTTACAATTAGAAATAGTTTCTTAAAGATACAGCACTGTTTCAGGCCTCAAAATCCTCCAAGTATTCTACAAATTCCTTGAATCCACTCTAGGGGTTTCTTCAGGATTGCTTTTTGAGGATGAAGGGATAGAAGAAGGAATGGGTTGCTCCACCATTTATGAAGCCATAGCAGTAGTATATTGAAGCATTTCATCCTTTTCAAAGCCTGAAACAAACGTTTCTACCCAAAAAAACATTAGTGAAATAATATTATGGATGACAAGAGTATATGATCTAATAGTATTATGAAAAATCCTATTATTCCTTTCTTTCCAAATCAACCAGAGAATGATTTGAAGTAAAAATGTCCAACCAAGAAATGATAAATCAAATTTTAGATGAGGAGAAGTCTGAAATAAATCTGCAACTCGAAAGAAACCTGGGTATAAATCAGAGGCCAGGAAAAATCTCCAGATATTCCTGATGAAAATGCAATTTAAAAAAAGATGATTATTGCTTTCAATGTGTGCAGAACAAAAAATGCAAAGGGAAGGACCTGACCAGCCTCTCTTAATCAGATTTTCCTTTGTTAGATTTTTATTTCTAATAACTAACCAAGAGAAAAGGTTGATTTTCAGTGGGGTATTGCTTTTCCATAGACATCTATAAAAGGGATTGCGAAGACCACCATCATTTAACAGACAGTAAGCCGCCTTCACCGAAAAAATTTTATCCTTGGAAGGTAACCAATTCAAGTTATCTTCTCTAGCACCCAGATTCAAAGATTGCAGTATATTATCAAAGAGTTCTAACTGTGATTGAAGTAATAAAGGATCACACAGATAGCAATAGGCCCGATCAAACAGTCTATTAAAATCATATCTAAACATGTCCAAAGTTGCTCTAATAGAGGCCTTCTTAAATCTGGCTAAATTGTATAATCCAGGCAAGATATTTTTCTAAGGGATATCATTCCACCATTTTTGTTCCCAGAATATTGTGTTATTGCCATTACAAACATTGGAAGTAGTGAAACAGTTAAGGAAATTATAACATTGTTTGATATTGCGTCAAAGAGGGGAACAGTTAAAAACAGAAAAATTCAAAATTACTCTAGGTCCACTCCTGTGAAGATATCTGACCCTTAAAAGCGTTTTCCAAATAGGACAATGATAACTAGAAAGAAATTGCCATAGCAGCTTAGTTTTCAAGGCTGTGCTAAAATTCCTTAAATTAATAATTCCCCAATCATTTTGCTGTTTTGATCTGCATAGATTAGACCACTTAATTAAGTGTAGTCCTTTCTGGTTTGGAGACAAAGAATTCCATAAAAATTTACTTCTAAGTGTATCAATTTCCTTCTCAATCTTTAGAGGCATATGTAAGACCGACATATAATATGTGGGAATAGCTAATAAAACAGCGTTAACTAAAACCAACCTGTCCCCTAAAGACAAGTGTCTGGCCTTCCATAATGAAAGTTTCTTAGAGATCTTTTCTATCACAGGTGTCCACATACTAACAGTGGCTCTTTTATAATGCAGAGGAAGTCCTAGATACATAAGGGAGAGGTCAGCCTTACCACATCCCAAAATATTACAAGAGGATATAATTGAATCTTGAGATACACCAACACCAGTGAGGGAAGATATATGAAAATTGATTTTTAAACCAGAGCAAGTCTGAAAACAACATAATTTTTTTTTAATATTGATTATATTGTCAATACTGTCTGGCAAAAATAAAAGGATATCATCTGCATATTGCAGATTGACCAGAGATGGTCCTTCATGTGAGAATTTAATCCCAGAAATTAGATTATTTCTCTTGACTGATTGCAGCATACAATTTAATACATTTGTAGCTATAATAAATAATAAAGGAGATAAGGAATCATCCTGTCTTAAATCATTGGTGGTCCCAAAGTACCCTTTAGGTAAACCATTAATTAAAATAATTTAGCTTCTTGTTGCTTGGAATTCTTGTACAAACCAGGACAGATGTGTTTAAGTTCTGTATTGTTTTATCGTTCGTCTTGCTAGAACATCACAAAGCTGTCACTAGACATGGAAATCGGGTCGGGCCGGCCCAGGCCCGCTCGGCCCCGCCCGGGCCCGGAAAAATCACTCGTGGGCCGGGCCAGGCCTGCGCGGTTTGGCCCATGAACCAGTCCGGGCCGGGTCGGCCCGCGCACAATGAAGAAAAATGCAGTTGGCTCGTGGGCCCAGCTCGGCCCGGCCCGGACCGGCCCTGATGCGGGCCATGGGCTGTGCCGGGCCCATGGCCTGTTGCGACCGGCCCGACCCGAATTCCATGTCTAGCTGTCACTACCAACTCGAAATCACACATTATTGTATTACTCTTTTTGCATGGCAATGACACTTTAAAAAGGGTGTAGCTACCCTACTAGGGTTGCTGTTACGCCTGTTGGCTGCACTTAGGTATTTACATTGTACAATACCACAATGTTCTGCCACATCACCTTGCCTCCCATTTTGTCTTCCTCAACCACCTTGCAAATCATTTGCAATCTTTGAACCCAAGGCCTACTTAACTTTGTACATCTCATCCCATTTGACAAATTCTAGATCTGTTCTCTCGAAGCCTGTGGAGCAGCCATGTTGGTTGTTTCAAAAGAATTTCCTTTTAGCTTATGGATTTTAACATCCTCCATGAATAACTTTGGGATTTTCTTGGTCATTCTAATAATTAGAAATTCAATGACGTTTTAGTCGTTGACAGTGAGATGGTTGACTGGTCTAACAGTAGGATACTTCTATTCATTTGATTTTTAGCTTGAATCTCCATGAAAGTTGCATTTGATTTATTGAAGTAAGATATCTTATAGCCAATTCTGGTTTGCTTGTGCATTTGACTGGCGTTTTTATTTGACTTGGGAAGGATGCTGGTTGCCTCATCCCTTGAAAATAGCCGAGCAAATTCATCTAGTGGCTTATGCATAGCTGAGTTATCTAGTGTTTTGCTAATAATGAGCAGAATAGATCCTATACTTGCCCAATTGAATCAGAGTGGTCACTGCTATCAATAATGAGAATGAGTGCTAGTTGTAGACATATGAAAATTGGGTTCAAAAAATTGTTAAACTAGAATTGTGAAATGCTTCGTCATTTCTGGTCAAAAATCATTACCAAGTGATCCAAGATCTCTTGTCATTCTCTAAAATCAAATTCTATCATTTCTGGTCAGAAATCATTTCTGCTCTTATGAAATGATTTTTAAACTAGCACTCTATCACGAATATTTGTTTCAACAAAGTTTCTACTTGCGGCCTTAAAGATTCAAGTTATTCATTAAATATTATGAGCATTATTCAGTGTTATGTGACTCCCTGGTAATCTATCAAATTTAAAGTCTCGGTCGTAAGGATAACACTCTACAAACAAAATGAAATACATACTTTGCACAATCCACAAAGGTGAAAGAAGTCATTTTTGCATTGTCCAAGGCTGGACAATTTCTTATACACTTACCACAGAATTCCACACTTCCAACCGTTTAACTGATAAATTGTAAAGTGATATCTGCAATGTAAAAATGACACACTTGAGATTATTTCCAAGACATAAAAGGGAGACATCTGAAACACTCACGAGCAAAAATAAGTCTGAAATATCTGAAAAACAAATCAGTACTCTCTCATGAACTGAAAATTTTACATGGGATTATAATAAAGTATGTGTAACTACGGCTTCCGACATTTATGAGTCATATTTACAGGTATTGACTTTTTATTAAAGAATGTATATATTCACTAAAAGTTGTTTTTTACTTTTTTTTGAAATATTTTTTATATCTCGTAGGTTCACAAGAAAGCATCTATGTGAAAAAATAAACCATTGCCACATTATTAGGATCTTTACATTATTTTTGTGAAAGATCGAGCAACAGGAAAGGATGCGCAAACTCCAGCCGATGTAAATGAAGAGATTGGTATTGAGAGAAGAGATGGTAATGCAGCAGAAGATGTGTATTGTTCATTGGTTAATGAAACGCCTTTGCAAAGTGAAAATGAAATTCATACTCCTACCGAGGACTATTATATATTAAATACTTACCATTGACAAAAAAAAAATTCCTACTCCTACTGAAGAGTGTTCTAGTATTAAGAAAAATCCACAAAAGAAAAGAAAGATCTCTGAGTCAATTATTCAAGACATTACAGATGCAGCAACAATGATTGCAAATCAAATAAAAGCATCAATTGAAATTTTCAGTAAAGTCATTAGTGTAGATTTTGATTTATTTGGAGCAAAGAAGAAGGTAAACGAAGAGATAAAGAAGCTTCCTGGTATTACTATGAGTGAGCGTTTCAAAGCTATAAGAAACATTACTCAAGATGATGATAAAACAATTGTTTTCTTTACTATTGCTGATGATGAAAAAGAAGAATAAGTGAAAGTAGTACTTAATGGTGACATATGATGTCATTTATTTTATTTTCTGAAAAGCTATTGTATTTTGACTAAATTGTTGATGTTGTTTCAATTTATTGTGGAATTA
This sequence comes from Posidonia australis, assembly GCA_024699735.1. Lineage (NCBI taxonomy): Eukaryota > Viridiplantae > Streptophyta > Magnoliopsida > Alismatales > Posidoniaceae > Posidonia > Posidonia australis. Next base: position 8,084 of record JAMKQA010031610.1, read on the forward strand.
TTATATTTTGGTGACAATTATTGATTTTTATTCTACTTGAATTTATCATTTTTATCATGAAAATATGAATTTATTGTGGAATTATTGTTTCAATTATTAATTGTAAATATGAATTTATTTTACTTGTATAGGGAAAAAAATTATTTTATTATTTTTCAATTTAATATGTAATTATTAATCTTTCAAAAATTGTATTCCATTCCATTCCTATTTTTGTATACCAAGCAATGTAAAGAAATTATCTGTCAATTCTATTAGGTAATTTCTTATGTAACAAAATAGAATAAAATTATTCCATTCCAAAGTTTATTCATTCCTGCTACATAAGAGAAAAAAGTATCACATGAACATTTCATTTAACGTTTCATTTTGTTTTATTAGTTAAAGGTTTGACTTGACCTCCCCACCCCTGCCTTTCCCGTCCCCCCATCCTCCCCTCCATCTATCTGTCCACTTACATTAATAGTCCATGCCGTCATTGTCCAAACTAGATTTTTTCCTTCTTCTTCTTCTGCTGCTGCAATTCACCCACCTCCTCCTCCTCCTGCTGCTGCTGCTGCTGAAGAAGGAGTAGGACAAAGAGGAGAAGAAAATAGTGAGGTTGGTACCAGTGCAACTGCCCTTTTCATACCGTTTTTTCTCTTTTTCCGTGGTACTCCTCCCGCCCTTTATGGTGTTATGGACAAATTTCAGCTTTCCATTCCGTCGTTGTCGTTGGTGCTTTGCATAGGAAATTCCCATTGGGCTCAGCTGCTGCTGCTACCTCCAAAGTTCAAATTCTTTATTCAATTTTGGAGGAAAAGTTGACATCGTTCTGAAAAGCTATATTCATATATATGCTGAATCGACCCGTTTTGAAGGAGTAGCGGTGGAGGAGTATTTGGGTTCGAAGGAATTGCGGTTCTTCTTTGGTTAGTGCCTCCAAAAATTGATCTTTTTACTCTCTGGTACTCATTTGCGGTGCTGTGCCCATTTGCTGTTGTGACACTTCCCATAACCTCCATGCTCGTACTTGTTAAAATTTCCAGCGTCGTTGGATAGATGATGTGAACGAGTTGACAAGTGTACCGACCAGCAATAGAAAGGGTCGGTCAATGAGCAGTGCCAGTGGAATCAGTAAAAGCCTGGGGGAGATCGAGGAGGAGAAGGTGGAGGTGTCGCGGCCTTCCTTGAGTATGACATCCACCTCCACCTTCTCTGGGGACTCCTCTTTGAGTATCGACAATGAATCGTCGGAGGACACAATTTATGTCGCTGTGGGGAATGACTTCAACGAGGGCAAGACTATTTTGGAATGGACTCTAAGAAACTTTCCATCGCTAAAGAAGATTTTCATCGTTCATGTCCATGTCCCTGCTACGAAAATCCTCATGAGTTAGCTCTTTTATCAATCACTAAGTTTTTTTAACTTTTATTACAAATTGGAATATGTGATGCATAGAGATTAGAAGTTATTGTATTTATTGTTACCGACTATATTGAAGATTATTATAAACACTCATATCCTGTGCTTTGTATGTATAGTCTTTTTCTGATGGTAAATGATCTCGCCCCTGCCTTGCGTTGCACTATTCACTGGTTCGGTTGGCCCACGCCTGGGCGAAGGCACTCCAATGCTTGAGCTAGTGAGAGGGGAGGTCAGGTTTTGAGAGAAAAAAATGAGCGTAGGTCAAGAGTCTCCGATGGCCTAGTTACCAAATTTACTGATGTATTTATACCTGAGGCTCGTGATAGATGAATCCTTGTTGTGTGACAGTAGCACTTATGTACATTTATCTTCTTTACTTTTTTGGCTTAAAATTTTGGTTTACTACGTTATCAATGTTCCTTTTTCCCTTTATTGTCCATGCATATTTTTCACTTTTTACTCAAAATATCAAGCATTAGAGTTGATTTCTTATTCCATCTTATTGTTATGTTTTCTTTAAACTTTTATAAGCTTGCTAATTACATAATGGTATTTTTTATTCTTAGTGGGAGGACAATTTCCAATTGCTCAGCTATCAAAACAAGAAGTTAAAGCACACCATTCACGCCACAGAGAAAAGAAGGACAAGAATCTGAGAAAGTACTTACCTGTTTGCATCAAAGCAAAGGTCCATAATATTGGCATTTTGCATATTTTCTCTTCCCCCAGACTGTCTAAATCAATTTGATTCTAATCAGTTAGTTCAAATTGCAAATCATATTTGAAACAGAAGTGAATAGATTTACCAACATTCTAAAATAGTACTTTGGTTCTCTAGGTACAAGCTGAGAAACTAATGATTGAGAAGGATGATATTGTAAAAGGGCTGGCAGAGTTAATAGCTCAAGTTGGTATCAAAAGACTTGTCATGGGAGCTGCTGCAGCTAAAAAGTATTCAAAGTATGAATTAAGAATGTGATTAGTTTCTTTTGTGCTTATACAATGAAACTTGGTTTTCCATAGAAAATGCTTTTGACTAAAGAAAAAGTTACTTAATAAAGTGCGATCACATTTATATTGAACTGATTTGGTTGCTGTTGGCTATTTCACAATGTCGGAAAGAAGTCCCAACTGCAACTTTCTGATAAACAATGTAGACTGCACTGCAGCTAGTTATCTCACCTGCCCTCCTACAGGTCTTAGGTCTCATACTGCTGCACTTATTACGTGGGGAAAGCCCATTCAAATGTTATGCTAGCACAAAAGAAAGAAAATAACCTAATAAAAACATGTGGACGGTAGGCACCTTTCTAGGACAGTTTACTAGAACGTTGACAATGATTCTTTCTCCACTGATTATTTCCGAAATAGGAAAAACGAAAATTAAATAACATGATGTGTAATCTTGCACAGTTTTTTTTTCCCAACAATTGTCACCATATTAGGCTTTCTAAGTTGTTAGTATGTGACTCTTCATCTTACAGGAATATGAAAATGCCAACGTCCAAGAAAGCATTGATGTTACACAAGGAAGCTCATCCTTCATGCCAAATTTGGTTTGTTTGCAAAAGGCACTTAATTTGCACCAGGTAAATCTTGAGGACTTTGTTTCTTTTTTTAAACTATTTAAAAAGAAACAAGTAATTATATTTTCAGGTAACATGTATGGCTATCCTTCAAGTACATAATCAACATAAATCATGAGTGAAACCGAATGGTCCATCAAGCTTCAATTTATTAAGCATTAATGCTGTTCTCTTTTCATGCAATATTGTTTCTGCAGAGAGGATGGTTTAGATGGCTACGTAAATGAGTCACCTACTGCATGTCCTAGTGCTAGATCTGTCCAATCTGAACCATCACAACCCAAATCATTGTATTCAGGGAGCTGGTTAAATTCAGTCTTCAAGAATAAGTTGGTCTCTTCAGTTGGTGTCTTGCATCCAGATGAAACTACAGGGTCGTCGCCTCTAGGTCAGCCCACCAGACAATTAAATCCCCAAGACAGGCTGAACACAGAGAATAATCTTGTATGGGAAGGGGTTTCAAGAAATTTCCATGATTCAAATCCTTCTTCATGCACTGGAGGAGAAGAAACAGCTAGCAATTTTGATATAAGTGCCATGTCAAAGGATGGAGAGGCAGAAGATAACTCTTTGATGAGACATTCAATGGAAAATTTTGTAAGGGACCCTCAAAATTTTTCTGTGCATAATCTGCAGATGTGTAATGTTGTTAGTTTTTTCATCTTTGTTATCCTCTGAGCATGCCCTTGAGAGACCAACTTTCAATTCTTATGATGATTTCAGAGGGACAGTGAGAGTGGCTCTTCGATGGTTCATGCTACAGAGAATGTTGAAGAGGCTTCTGGTATTTCATTTACACATGAGCTGGTGCGTAATGGTCATTGGTTTTTCCATTTTTGTTATCTTATGTGGAATTCTTTGGGGAAACCAACATGCCCTTCTTCAACAATGAACATGTCCTCTGATCTGTACCCATATCTTTTAGTATTTTTGATTTACAGAAAGTACTAGTGAAATTTATGTTGTGATTCATAATTTCACACATATTTTTCTGACCAAAATCGAGTAAGAATACACTTGAGAGAACCATCATGCCATTTCTTCAACAAGGTTTCTCAAGCCCATGTCCATATTTTTCTGTTTCTTTGTCAAAGGAATGCTTAAGCAACAGAGTTCAGTTACTACTAAGTAGTGTGTCATTCATTTCCTCTCATGATATCTTTAGCACCGTAATAGATGAGCTAAACATGGAGAAAGGTTTGCAATAACAAAATCTTATCATGTAGAGTCAGCAACATGAAACACTATTCTCAGTTTATTACATTCAGTGTAGTACCTTCTTTAGAAGACATTCTCAAGCCCAGTTAATCACTTTTATCAAGATGGTTCTAGATAAGAAATTCTCCTTTCATCTGTTCCTTGCATGCATTTTTGGAGTTCTTTGCATAAATGAAACCACATTAGGCATTTCTACCCAACTTTGTCCTAGGTAGTACCTCCACCCTCACGTTTCCCAAATTAACTTGTTCCTAATTTCCTGTATATAACATCTAATTTATTCCAATCATCAATCTCAACTTCGTTATTTCAGCTTCACTATATTATTTGGATATATGGTTTTTAATTTCCCAGCATCTACATATGTTTTTTAGTTGGTATGGATCTTTAGTAAAATTCTCTCTTTAGTTTGACAGGTATTATTTTTATAACCCAAATTGGAAACATGATTTTAATTGTTAGTTTTGTTTTGATCTTCGGCAAGTTGAAAAACAAACACGTGTTAGTAAAATATCGGTGTGTCAACATCATGTTGGTAGAAACATAATAAAAAAAATCACCTTTGTTCACAAAATTACATGTTGATGTCGTGTTGAGAGAAGGAAAATTTGATACGTGTTGATGAAATTTCATCGACGCGTGTCGACATTTGATACCATGAATGCATATGTACTTCTCCATTTTATCCATCTTGCCTTCTTTGTATAATAAAGCTCAGATATTATTATTATATTAAAGAATTGGTTTTGGGATCTCTTGCAATCTCGCCTTATTTGTACAAAGCTCAGAGATTATTATTATATTAAAGAATTGCTTTTGGGATCTCTTGCAATCTTGCCTTAACTACTGGACTTGTAGCCGATATATCCAATGGATAGTCCTTTCAATATCAAGACATATGCATGACTTCCTTAGGTAACTTCCTGTTAGTACTTCTAGTCAATAAATACTAAGTGAATGTCCTTTTTCTTATCTGTAGTTTTTTGTATTGATTGCTCAGTAAACAGATTCATTGTTGACCTTCTTAGAAGAAACTCAAACTGATCTTATGTTAGTGTGATTCTGTGCATTGATCTTCTTTTGCAATTAGCCTTTCCAAAAGCTTTACTGTATTAGTTATTGGCTTCATACCATGTACTTGTTGCACAATTACACAATTACATATCACCTTTGTTTTTGCATACACGTGCCAAAGTGCCTTTTGAACATCTTTTTAAGTTTTTATATTGTATCAAACGAGTTAATTAGCTAGGGTATTCCATTGTTTATATATTTTCAAGCAATAAGAGGAATTCCAAAAGGCCCAACAATTTTTCCTAACTCCATTTACTTCACAGCTTCTTTCAATTAAGTTTTCATGATTCTCCTAAAACAACCATAAAAGTTTCTTTTAGTAGGATCTAACCCTCCTGAACTTAAGTTGCCTGTATTCAAATGAGTTATACATGACTGAAATTGATCTTCACACAGTTTTAAACTCAAGAGGTGCTGGATGTCAGAGAATACTTATGATTTGCTTTTCACAGGAAACTTCAGAATTGGATGATTTATATGAAAAATTGCAACAAGCCCTCAATGAAGCAGAAAAATCAAAATATGAAGCTCATCAAGAATCCCGCAAATACCGTATGGCTGAAAGAGCAGAACTGACCGCTATCAAAAGAGTAAGTCCTTGATGAAAATAGCCTGTGAGGTGTTTGCCAATCAAAAGATTAAGCCATCAAATTGAGGAGTAAACACCAGGGAGCTAGAAAAGTACATTACGTAATGAAAATAAATCATGGAATTATCCCTAAAAAGTAAGATAACATAAACTTAGTACCACCAAGACAGCACTGCTACAAAACCAAGTGTGAAAGTGAAGACATCACGGAAGTTAATAGCCTGTAGTTGAGATAAGCCAAACAGAGAAAGTATGAAACATAACTGTTGAAATAAGTGGAGGTAGTTTATATTCATAATCGTCTCATTAGTGATTCCTTTATCACAGGCCAAAGATTTGGAGTTGAAATATACCAAGGAGGCTGAACTAAGGAAAGAGTTTGAGGAAGCACTTATAAGAGAAAAGCTTGAAATGGAAAATCTTTCAAGATGTCAAGGTGAAATCTTTGAAGAACTACAAAGGGCCCATGATCGGAATTTGGTACTGGAACACGATCTTACTGAATCAAATCAAGCTGTTAGAAATTTAACAGAGAAACTAGCATCATTGCAGCACTGTCTCGATTCTCTAAAAGAAGAGCGAGATGAGTTGCAACGGAGGTGCAATGATGGAATTAGAGAAGCAGAGAAGCAATATCAAGCAGGTGATGAGGTGAGCAGGAGCTGTCCTATGATACCTGGATTCTCAGGATTCTCTTACTTGGAGCTTCATGAAGCAACTTGTGGTTTTGAAAGTTCTCTCTGTATTGGAGAAGGGGGGTGTGGACGTGTATATAAAGGATTTCTACGTCACTCCACTGTTGCTATAAAAATACTGCATCCTAAGAGCGTGCAAGGCCCAACAGAGTTTCAGCAAGAGGTAAAACTATGAAGTCAACATTAAGAGTTCTAAGAATTAATGCTTATGACCCGCATGCTTATCACTTTGCTTAAATAATACATGCAGTTATATTTATTAACATGGGCCTATTCAGCTAGATGGAGAAACATCTATTTTTCCCTCCAAGTTAATGATAAGTTCAAATCATAATTTATATCTATTGAGTTGGGCTAAAGTTCATGCTTCTTTGTTCTTTTCCTAAGGTCATATGATAATGAGGCATTTCCATTGTAGTCGGACAAGTTTGGCATACTACTAGATCATTCCATTCTACAAACAGTTCAGGACAAATTTCCTAATATTGAAAATGATTTGTTTAAAGCATGCTTTCCTAATATTCCTTTCAATGTGTCAATTCATTTCAGATTGACATTCTTAGTAGGGTGAGGCACCCAAACCTGGTAACTCTCGTTGGAGCATGCTCAGAAGAATGTGCTCTCGTATATGAGTTTCTCCCAAATGGAAGTCTAGAAGATCATCTCTCACGTGTAGGCAACACCAGACCCCTTTCTTGGCATGTCCGGACCCGCATCTGTGCTGAGATATGCTCTACTCTAATTTTCCTCCACTCAAACAAACCTCAGAGCGTGGTCCATGGTGACTTAAAGCCTGCAAACATTCTACTGGATGCAAATTTCACAAGCAAGCTCAGTGACTTTGGCATCAGTCGCCTCCTTGCCCAATCCTCTGGTACCACCACCCTCTACCACCAAACTGATCCCAAGGGAACCTTCATCTACATGGATCCTGAGTTTGCTATAAGTGGACAGCTAACCCCCCAGTCTGATGTGTATTCCTTTGGTGTGATAATTCTACGCCTTTTGACTGGAAAGTCTCCACTAGGGATTTGTAGGGCTGTGCAAGAGGCTCTGAAGAAAGGGACACTTCAGAATATTCTGGATCCTACGGCCGGGGCCTGGCCCTTTATACAGGCACAGCAGTTGGCCAAATTGGGCATCAGCTGTTGTGAGATGAGCAGGAAGAATAGACCGGACCTTGTGCAAGAAGTCTGGAGGATCCTTGAATCCATGAAGAACACACCTATGGGACTACCATCTTTAGCATTGACAAAAGAAGAGAGAGGTCACACTCCCTCCTACTTCATCTGTCCAATATCTCAGGTCAGTATTTGGTACTGTAAGAATATTTTTGTAGAAAATGCTCATGTTCATGCATAACGATGATAGAAATAATTCTCCTACCTTGAACCATTTTCAGATGACTTTAGCATACATGTTGAGAAATTTTTTCCTAATCAGAACAATAATTTTTCCATGTCAAGAGAATAATTCCCACAAAGTTTCTAATTTTTTTTGCACAGAGTTCATAGTGCTGAACTGCAAATTAATAAAAAAAATTGCTTTTTTGGTTTCACCATGGGTTGTTGTATCTTTTTTTTAAATAATAATTAGATGTATTAATAGGTTATCTGTGTGTAGAACTACTACATTAGTGGAGTTATTTAGCAGATGGGTTATACCCATCAGTATATCAGCAAACACAGTTGTGGATGCAGATAGTGAAATCCTGATGATTATGACAACTGAACTTAGCAATCTTGTCTTGCAGTTATAGATCAGTCATTGTTTTCATGCAAAAATCATTTCGTTCACAATATCCTTGTAACATTTTTTTTTATTTCGTGGTTCTTGTATTATTCCAATAAAATACTGCAAAAAATGGTACAAGATCGATTCAGAGAAGTGTAAATTTATTTCAATATTATGTTCACTTCATATGAATTTCTAACACGTCAATTTGGGACAGCAGGAGATCATGAGCGACCCACATATTGCAGCTGATGGTTTTACATACGAAGCTGAAGCTATGAAAGGATGGATGGAGAGTGGACGTGATACGTCACCCATGACCAACATCAAGCTCAAAAACCATGAACTTATTCCAAACATTGATCTCCGCTCTGCCATTCAGGAGTGGTTACGGCACAGGCTATAGTATGATTTAAATTTTGTTACTTCTTATTCTTCTTCTTCCACTTACTTTTGGTTGTAAATTCATTTTGGTTCCCTAGGGTTCCTCATCTTTATTCTTTCTAATTCTCGCCCCATCCTCCATAATCTCTGGACAATTGTGTCTAAAAAGAAAATTGCCTGTATGTTTGAAGAATAGGAGAAAGCACAAATAGATACTATCAAAGTAACAGAAAAATGTGGAAACATTACTTATGAATTGTGATCCTTGATTCATGATCTTCTCTTCATTTGGGTTCTTTTGTACACGTTTGTTCCTTTGTTGCAGATCATTTGAAGGATATATTTTGTGTTGCTTTTCGGTTGTTTATACCTTGTGTCTGAGAATTGTTATCTTCCTAATTTTCTGTCATAAAGGAAAGTCAGATAGTTGCGTCTCTATTCTCTGGACCGTGAAATTGACTTGTAAGTGAATAGGGAGAGAGGCTGTTGGCTGTCCATTGGGTTACCAAGCGTAGATCACTTGATTTTTTTAAAAATAATTTGTTTTTCTTTATTTAAACAAGGTCCGTCTTTTCTGCATTTTAATATTAGTTGATCTTTGATTCGATGGCTTTCAAGAGGAAGCACACAACCTGGCATTTAAGGTCCTCCTTAAGGAGTTTCCTCCTACAAGCAGACCTTTATGTGCTCTGCAAAGATGGTTTCTTACTTACAGATAGCCAAATGTTAACTAAACACGTGGAATGTTGGAGTGAGCTTATGAATTATGTAGTGAGCTATTTGATTGTTCTCTTTTTGGTAGAGACCATTTCTGTAGAAAGTCTATACTGTATTTTCTGAAGTTAATTAAAATGCCCACAACAACAATTGTTCTCAAAATCATACCTTCAAAATGATCTACAATACCTTAGAATGTATCTACTTAGTAGGAGAAATCTTCGAGTGTAAATTGGGCTGTTGTTATATCATTACAAGAAATTGCTTCTGCTGATGCTAAAAACCAACAGCACAACTCGATTGGTCATGCATAGAATTTTTTTTTTTTTTTTGTAAACGGTAATTTTTAATCGGTTTTGGTGGGATCCGTGACGAGTTTAAAGTTCTTGCATATTCCAAGATTCGAACTCCAGCCACTGTGAATTTTTTTTGCATGTCCTAGGATTCGAATCTAGAACCTGTGACGAGTTTAAAGTTCTCCCAACCACTGTGACAATGAGACAGTGTCGTCATGCATAGAACTTTAATTATAAGAAACCACTAATAATCTATAATAACCACATTCAAATTTGCAACATGGACGTATGATTAAGCTATTATTTTTTCTTTTTTGAGATTTAGAGGTTGTAGGCTCGAAATAGACGAGAAGGTCTCCTAAGAAGACAAAAGAAACTCACGTGTACGTGGAGAAGAAAGTTCTTGCGTAGGTGGGAAAGAAACTCACGTGTATGTGGAGAAGAAAGTTCTTGCGTAAGTGGGAAAGAAACCTTCTGAAAATGCTACTTTATTTTGCTTTCGTAAGACTTCCAGCTGTAAATCACAAATTGTTTCTAGGCGTATTGGAAAAATTTCAAACTTGATTTTGTCAATTACAACGTGAAGATTCATCGCAAAGCTTTAAGGAAGACAATGTCATTCACAAATGTGACATCCTATATAACAACTTTTAAGTCGCTACTACTTAATTTAGTTATATAATTTCATTTTTTTTTTTACCATTATGAACAGAAATCAAAACAAGCACACACTCAGCACATGTTAAAATAGAAATCACAGTACACATGAGTGATCACTCAAAACGATTATCCAACACACACCTTATCTAACAACTCGGCACCCCACACCTAGGAAGTAGGCGTAATTACGTCTCATGCAAACAAGTACAGGCATCCTATCTGGATGCCGTAACACCACAACAGGCAATCCACTATTATCCAGTAGGTAATAAAACTTTAAAATCATTCTTTTATTTTCCTTTTAAAACCATATACATGCTCTTTAAAATTCATTATGCACACTTGAAATGGTCATTCTTACTAAATCAAGTCCAAAAGCCAAATCAAAGTACACTATCTGATCCTACACATTTTCTGTATAGATCAGATAACTAATGGTGTCTGAATACTCTTTCACTACAACGGAACTGTTATTTATTGACGAATTTACTGACAGAATTTCCATCGGTAAAATAGAAATTCCATCAGTAAATTTAAATACCGATGGATTCTATCAGTAAATTTAAATATTGACGGATTTTCCGTCGGCAAAGTTTTGTAGTAATAATAGGCGTCGGTATTCTTATTTAGCAATGGAATTTTTGAAATTTTTGTTGGTAATTTTTTTTTTCTGTTGTTAATTATTGGAATATGTCTTAAAATATAACGATGGAAATTCCATCGGTAAGATCAACTTTTGTCGGTGGAATTTCTGTCGAATAATTATAACGATGGAATTTCTATCAGAAAATGAAAACTTTGCCGATGGAAAAACCATCGGTAATTTATATTTTTAGCAACGGTTATTCCATCAGATATTATTTTATATACTAATGGAAATTTCATCGGCATCTTATTATTTTTTTTACAAAAAATAATTCGTAATGTTTTTGAAAACCTGTTTAAATTATGAATCAACTTGCAACAACATAATTAATTGAATGCCATGTGAAAAAAAATAAATTGTAACACAAGTTGAAATAGATTCATAAATACAATAATTGTATAACATTGTATATATATACACAAGTATATCCATGAAAAGTACACAATTGAGGTTACACATCTAACATCATGTCAAATAGATATCCATCATAACAATGTCAAGTACAAAAAAACTGTAATAGATATCAATCATAAAAATAAAAAAATTGGACTTCATAGATGAGATACGGATGAAGAACTGCTCTCAACATATAAATAATAAAAAAGAAAAAGTAACTCAGTAATTTATCATAAAAAGAAGTATTAATTTGATACAGACTTGTGACAAAAAATTCATTTTAGATTGCTGATCATGTTGTACTTTATCCTGCAAAGGATTGAATAATAAATTAGAAAAGTAAATAATTTCATATTTTTCAAATATAAAAACATAACTTATTTTGTCCATGCAAACAGAACAATATTTTGAAAGGCTTAGTCTTTATTTGGCAACATTAACTCCACTACATGCATTCCCATCTTTTGAATTAATTATACACTAACATGTATGCATTCCCATCTTTTATTATTCAACAGTTGTTAATATAATACGAACTTTGAAGAGGAATATTTAACAGTCGAAAGAAACCCTAGCTAGTGGAAATTAATTAGCAGCAGCTGCTGCTGCAACTGCAGCAATCTATACAAATTAGAAGCTGAAATAAGCCAATGGTTGTTCCAAACAGCCACCTCCAGCCGATAACTTTTCAAGATCAAGTAACTTTCCCTTTCTTATCCTATCAAAGAGACAATTAGGTCCCTAAATAATTTTGTCCAGCTTAGTAGTCAGAAAAATCACAAATAACACATCAATTAGGTCCCTAACAGTCAACCAATTGCAGTATTATTATATCAAGTACCAAAATTACAAGTACAAATCCCTCATCCTTACATTGCAATCACACAACGTGGAAGTACAATGATTCAGCAAAAAGCATTACTTGTCAGCAAAAACACCATTCTATGGTCCACTTGTTCGATTACGCCAATACAAAACATCGGTATACCAAAACAAAAGAATTCAAATAAGGATGCAAGCAAAAATTTATAAATTTTATGAAAATATACCAATACCATTTAAGATACAAGCAATAGAAGCATTCAATTGTCATGTTTTCAGCTCACTGATATAGCTTAACTATTAATAAGAAGCTCTGCTTGTTAGCAGAAATACCAAATTATGAGCGCACCTGGACAACATCTATTTGACAAGTTTGGCCTATGATCAA
>JAMKQA010031611.1:0-30488 GCA_024699735.1 Posidonia australis
TTAAGTTGGATTAATGTTTTATTTGTTTTCAGTGAATTTTAATGGGTTTTAGTGTTTTATTGGGTCATGTGGGCTAGTGTGGGTCTGATTGGGACCTAAATGGACTAGGGTTTTGGTGGTCGCGACCAGAACATCAACCGGTGGAGCCTGCTGCCAAATGAGCTCAAAATTAGGGTGTCTACACCCCCCAAACTATCCGATTGACATCCGTCATTAGTCTTTCTTCAGTCGACAAGTCTGATGTTTTGCCGTGCATCCTTTTAGGCCGAAAGATTTGTCATTTGCCAAGTTCCCTTGTGGTGCGATGAACCCAACGGTCTTGGCATCCCTTAGTACGAGTCTGGAAATGCCACACGCTCCCCTACGTGAGCTGGCAGGTTACCTACTCGTCACCAGCATCATCCTTTGCATTAGCATCGCTCTCATGCATCACCGGACATCAGGGTCAACCCTTTGCATCATATCATGCATGGCCCCGAATCATGACTTTCGGTGCATCCGTCGAATAAGTGGTTCATGGCCCTACAGTAAATACTACTCTCCCGCAGACTCAAGTGGGATGTCTTGTCAATCATGAGCATCAATCTCGGTTGCATCCGTCCCTCGACCTCACTTAGGGAGGGGCATCTGTAGACACTCTGATTTTGCAGTCACTTGGCTGCAGGCTCCTTTGGAAGATGCTCTGGTTACAACTACCACGCTTAAATCCTAACTCCACCAAAACCCTAAACCCTCAAGCCCACTCAAGCCCATTAGGCCCACACAAAACTACTAAACTCACTTAAGCCCACTAGGTCCACACAAGCCTAGTCTAACTTAATCCAAGAAAAAGTCCTAATTAAAACCAAAATTAAACAAAACTCACCTAAAAACATTTAAAACCCTAATTAATTGAGTAAAACCACTAAATAAAACCAAAATTCACCTAAATCCACTTAAAACCCTAATTAACTAAGTAAGCCACTAATTTAAAACAAAAGTAAACAAAATTCACCAAAATTAACTTAAAACCCTAATTAATTAAGTAAAACCCTAATTAAAACCAAAATTAACCAAAATCTACCTAAATCCATTTAAACCTTTAATTAATCAAGTGAAAACCCTAATTAAGGTTAAAATGAATAAAATCCATTTAAATCAACCTAAAAACATTTAAAACCCTAATTAATCAAGTGAAAACCGTAATTAAGGTAAAAATCAAATAAATCCGTTCTAAACAACTTTAATCAATTTAATTTCTAAGAAAACCTAAATTAAATCCAAAAAACCCTAATTTAAACCCAAAACTTTAATTAAATTCCAAAAAACCCTAATTTAAAGCCAAAGATTTAATTAAAATCCAAAAAACCCTAATTAAACTAAAAAAAACATGATTAAAATCTAAAAAAACCCAATTTGAACCCAAAACTTTAATTAAAATCCAAAAAACCCTAATTAAACTAAAAACCATGATTAAAATTTTAAAACCTCAAATTAAAACTCAAAATTCCAAGTAAAACTAAAAAACCCTAATTAAACTAGAAAACCTTTAATTAAAATCTAAAAACCCCTAATTTAAGCTAAAAACTTTAATTAAAATCAAAAAACCCTAAAACCGCCTAAAATAATTAAAATCCTGAAAATCCCAATCTTAAACCAACAAATTAAATCACAAAAACCCTAAATTAATTTAATCACAAAAACCCTAAAATAATTAAAAACCCTAATTTAAAATCATTTAATTAATCCCTAAAGACCCTAACTTAAAATCATATAATTAAACTCAAACCCTAAAAATCCTAACTAAAAAACAATCAAACTTCAAAATCACAAAATCAAAATTTAATTAAAATCACCAAAACAAATGATTAAAAAATTTAAGACAAAAACCGAAACCCTAAAGCAAAACCCAAAAAAAAAAACAAAAAAAAACAAAAGCCCAACTGCCAAGCCCACTCACAGCCCAATACATCCATTCTTGATTTTCAATCAAAAACTTATGTCCTGGGAAAAATAATTCCGACGAGCAGTTCCTCCTTCCCTAACTACACCCACTCCTCTTCCCCACGTAGCCCCAACTGAACCCACGATCTAACCGCTCCTTCCTCCCCTTAAAAACATCGAGAAACCACCAAGAGGGACTAGAGGGAAGAGACAGAGAGAACGGAACGGAGAAGACAAAGAGGGAAAAACAGAGCGATCACCGGAGAGATCCCCTGCCAAAAGCTTTTCCTTCACTCCCCGCAGCCAAAGCGAGTTCTAGTCATCTTCCAAAACCCAGTCTATCTCCTCAGACCCCTCTCTAAGCCCCAGAATCTCCTAAACCACCGCAGCTAGAGTCGTCGGTCCAGAGCGTCGCCGTCAAGCACTGTCGGAGGACAGTCAGACCGCCACCCAGGTACTCCTTCCTCTTCTCTTTTAATTTCAAAAAAGAATGAAACTTATTCATATCCTCTGACCACCGCCACCATTTTCCCGCCATTATGACGCCGTCGGTAGCCCGTCAAAGTTCACGCCAGAGCAGGATCGCCGACAATCTTCGAAACACATATATTTAGGGAAATGATTTTTAGTTTTTTATAATTACACATTGGTCCTAATTATCGTTACATATAGGCCCTTGGAATTTCTTTTAGGTCCTTTTTTCTTACATCCTAGTCCTTTTTCCTTACATCTAGGTCCTTTCTTACATCCATGTCCTTTTTATTACTTTTGGGTCCTTTTTTATTACGCTTAGGTCCTGTATTTTTGTATTTAAGTCCTTGAAGATTTCAATAAGTTTCATTTCTTTATTATTTCTGTAAATATTGCATGATTTGTCCTGTTCAAGTTTTAATTTCATTTTAGTCCTATATATGTTTGTTTCTTCACAGTTAGACTCCTATATTCATGTTTTCTTTACAAATGAGCCCTAAAAATTTATTTTGTGACTCTTGAGTTTTCTTATTTCAAAATTGTATTGTGAATATTGCATATTTTGCCCTATTTAACTTTTAATTGCATTTTCAGTCCTATTCATGCATATTCTATCACACTTAAGCCCCTGAGATCATGTTTTCTTTTCATTTAAGTCTTGAGCTTTTGCATTATGGCCCTAGAGTTCTTTGAAAAGAGTTTCTTTTGTACAATTTGCATTTTAGACCTTAGAGTTATCCATAATTACACTAATCATGTAAAAATCATAAGTTTTATCACATTTTGGTCCTGAAATTTTGCAAACCATTCCCTGAATTCTATCTATAATGTTTTTAGATAGGAAAATTTACATCTAGGTCCCTAAAACTTTCTTAAATCATTAATGATAGTTTTTATTGCATTTTAATATGTTTCACATTTATTGATCACTTGTGCTTGTAAATCCCCACTTGAATAAAGATTTCATCAAAAAACCTTGTTTGAAATATAAATGAACATCTGATTTCACATTTTTGTCAGATTTGCACCCTATGTGGGAATTTTGCATAGTAAACCCTAAGTTTTCAAGAAATTACCAAAAGTATGATTTTCACACATGTCACATCACATAGCCACATTTTCTTTAAATTTTACATCCTAGCATCAAAAGATATGACTTTTTAAATACATTTTTAACCATGACCTTTCTCTTTCTGTGAATTTTGCACGTTAGACCCTAAGTTTTCAGGGAGTTATCTAAGTACAATTCTTACACCCCTTTGTCTCATTTTCCTTTGATTCATCATCTGTACACTAGGTCAGAAGTTTCTGAATGAAATCTTGGTTTTCATCCTTTTTTGTGAATTTTGCGTTTTGATCCCTATACTTGTCCTTTATTGTTTTTACATTGTTTTATAGTTTCAAGACCTTTTCTTTTGCATGATTTCTTTTTCCTGACATTTTTCATACATTTTGGCATATCTTAGACCATGCATTATCCCCATGCATGCATTTATCACATTTGACCACTGAAATGACCAAATTGCCCTTATGTCATCAATTCATGCACATGTGTGTCAGTTATTGCACCAAGTCATGCATAACCTCTGTCCAAAGCTTTCCTTAGCATCTTTTACTCATTTAGGTACATTTCCATGCATTTTACATTGTTTTTGCTGTATTTACACATTAGTCCATCCTTTTTGAATAAGTCTGCATTTCATGCATTCTTCTGTTGATTTTTCTCTTATCTGTCTTCAGATTCCTTCGTCTGATATTTGATTTGACTATCTTCATTCCATATTTTAGATTTTTTGATTTGATTTCGATTTCATCGCCCGAGGGCGTATATTAACAGACCTGAAGGCCGACATTGGCCCCACCACGGATTATTTTCCCTTTTTGATTTTCACAACCTCTTCCATGATTCCGATGACTCAGGTTGACCCCACCTTCCATATTTTTGACCTCAATATGGTTTTCTGGACTATTCTTTACAAAAACATCGTCATTTTATGTGATTTTCTTTTCATCTCACTATTTGCCAATTTTATGTGGATTTCTTTACAATTTTTTTGTTTGGATTTTTATGATATTTTCTACACTCCTAATGATTTGGGTTTGTTGTATTTTTGATCCCCTTGACACCAATATAGTTTTCTGAACCATTCTTTACAAAAACGTCATCATTTTATGTGGATTTCTTCACATGTCATAGTTTCCCTATTTTATGTGGACTTCCTTGTAGTTTTCCCACCTTGATTTCTATGATGCTTTCTTTGATTCTAATATTTTGAGTCAGTTGCATTTTTGACATTCTTAAGACCTGCATGATTTTCCGGGTCCTTGCTAGAAACCTCGTCATTTCATGTGATTTTATTTGTTGTATCATACTTTGTGATTTCATCATTTCACGAGGATTTCTTCGTAGTTTTCGCGTACGCTCTTATACATCCATCTAGTCTTGTCTAGGCATTCATATCAGTATGATTAGAACACAATCTAGGCATAGCAAACATTCATTCAGCCTCTAGCAAGCGAATCAGACTAGAAAGATCGAGTTTCTCGGGTGTACGGGGGTGCCTAACACCTTCCCCGTGAGTAATGGGAATCCTTACCCATCCTCTGGTTAGCAGACATCAGGCTTTCATGTTTGCATCCCATTCATTCACTTTTTGTGATTTGTTTGTGGTTTTCCTCGTCATTCCCTTAAAAGACTAGGTGGCGACTCCTTTTCCGTTCTGTTTCATCCTATCTCGAGCCTTCGCCATCTTGGCATGGCTGTGGCCTCCTCCCCTCTAGGGCGACCCTGCGCCGGATCGCTCCGGGCCAGTTACGGTCACACTAACCAAACCACTTTATTTCATTTTCACAAAATCACATACTTTTCTTATTCATTTTCACTTTTCTTCATTGATGTTACCTTGATCAGGGGTAACCAAGCACACAAGTACTAGGTGAGAGCACCATTCTCCTACCTCTCTGCAGTGCCGCGATGAAATTCCCTGTGCGGGATGACACCGCTCCGGCCAATCGGCCTTAATTTCATTTCATAAGCACGGGGATACGTCTTTGTCTAACGTCCCATCGGTGACCCGAACAACTAGGTTCAATGTCCTAGGCTCTGTCTACACCGTCGGTGACCCAGACACCTAGGTTCCATATACCTAGTCCCAGCCTACATCGTCACGAGCTCAGTGACTCGAACAACTAGGTTCAATGACCCAGGCTCAGCCTACACCATCTCAAGCTCGGCAACCACAATCATATCTGACAATTGGTTTCATTGGAGTCTCATACTCCTACCACATTGTCGACACAAATCCTTGTGGTTTATCAACACATTATTAGTGTTTCATTTCCAAAACTCTTTAAGTTTTCCTTTTCAAAACCATTTTTGTTTCATTCTTTTCGTTGTAGGAATCTGTTTCCATGCAACACCTGACCCTCTTCTAGGGTCCCAACTTAATTCATGAAAAACCATACTTTTTAAATCATAAATTAGGTCTCATACCCAAAATTACTCAAAAAATAACACATTTAATCACCATTATTCATTTTTAAGGTTTAAAGCCCAAAATCATTCCCAATTTACTTATTTGGGTTCCATGTTCCTCCATGTCCTATCCATGGGGAAAACACCATTAACACATACTCATTGACCCTTTAAAACCATTTATTTCCATCATTTATGCCCATTTATTCATATGGGCTAAGGGATAAAAACAGCAGACTGAACTAAAATTCGATATACCAAAAATCACTGGTTCGATATATCGAATATTTTCAGTATACCGAAACCTCCTGTTTAGGTCGACCGATGGGTTTTGGTCTACCAAAATCGGACTCCCTTGTACAATCTGACAGGGATTTGGTATGCCGAACCCAGTTCGGTATGTTGAATCTCCCGTGTTCTGTGCACGACCCCTGCCAGCAACCATTCATTCGTCAAAAGTGGGAGCCTCCGACAGACCCCTCAAACAAGCATCATAAAACACAAATAAATCATATGGGTCTACTTCAAAACCCCCAAAACCATTCGTCAATCCATCAACTATGCAATTCATACGAAAATCACAAAGGAGTGAAGCTCAAAAACAACTACTGTAGCCTTCATCCCTAAGTCTCGTATAACCCTACAAATTTCCATCCTAACTGCATGATATTTATGTTTCCATGCTATTCAACTCATTCTCATCAATTCCACTATTTTTCTACGATTTTACACCATTTTCATGCATTTACTATGTCATGCTATAGGAGAAGAACAGAGGAGGAGGATCGCGTACCTCTTCAAGTGAGCTTGCCCAAACTCCAGCGAGTCTCTCCGCACTCCAGTGCAGCCCCGACGAAGCTTTCTTTGTCGGCGAACAACGAGGACAGGGCACTCTCCCTCTGGCTCACTCACTACCCCTCCTCTCCTTTGCTCTCTCTCTCTCTTCCTCGGCTGGCCTACTCTCCATTTCCTTTCCCCGCTTTATCCCCTCCTCCTCCCACGTCGCGTTGGCTTCCCATCACGTCGGAAGGGATGGGAAGACATGAGTCGTTGCTGTGGTAGCATAGGTCGGGAAGAAGAGGAGGAAGAAGACGGAGATGGGGGGAAACTCGTGAGAGGAAGAAAAGAAAGAAAGAAAAGAAAGAGGAAAAGACAAGCACGCGAATCGAGGCGATTGTGCATCCTTAAACTGGACTCCACATTGGTCCCAAATCACAACTAGGTGCACAGTAAGCCAACCAAATCCTCACAATCGCAAGAAACAACAGATTATCCATTAATAAACTATTTACACAACATTACAATTAATTACATCGTTTACAATTAAAATGGATAATCAGGCCCAAGTGTCACAGTAGTTGTTTAAATGCTAGAGCCTGTGTTTGATACTAGGGAGAGGAATAAATAGCATGCTATGCCATGCAAGATGCAAAGTGTGGGAGCAACAATTGTTGCATCAATACGGCTCTAGGCAATGGACTTACGGAATGTTGTGCCCTAGCCAATCCAAAAGGCTAGCCACTTGATGATGGAGTAACATGTTGTGGATGGTAAGGTGGCAGTGAAAAGGGTAGAGTTGACACCTTAATCGCCACAGCAGTGACAAGCTCTGGCAATGGTTGAGGTAGAGGTGTAGTTGGTGCAGCCTGAAACACAAAAGCAGGTTGTGGTGAAACCTCACGAGTAGCAACATATGAGACCAAAGCAGGATCTAGTGAAAGGGTCATCCCCTGTAGCTTTTAGGCTAAGGCCAACAGATGCGATGCTTGCGATGCTTGCAATGCTAGAGACCCATCGTCAACAGTGCCAAGGGTCGAGAGCAAGAATGACACAGATGCAAGAAGCGGTTGGAAACCAAACTGCTCAAAAGGTAGAGAACCTATCACAAAAACTACTATAGTACGCTAGGAGTCAAAGGAGGCATGGCCCTAAAGAGGGATGGACATTGGCATCTCTAAAGCTCGGGTGGCAATCACCGTGACAGATTTGGTGTTGGGCTTTAGACCAATCATGGTTTGCCAACATCCTGTAGTAAGAGGGAAGGAGTCCCCATGCATTAGGAAGTGGTAATCATGAGGAGAGGAGGGAGTAGTTGAGGCCAAAATGAAGGAAGGAGAAATCGAAGCCAGGATCTCGTCCCAAGCAGTAGTAGGGTGACACTCACTAACATGTTGGGCCATGACTAACTGTGAGCGAGTAAGAATAGGACTACAATAGTAAATGAAGGGATGAAGCCTACGACAAGCCATTGTTGAAAGCAATGAATAAGTTGAGAAAAGATGACCAAGAAAGGGGGTCACAAAAGAGGGTCAGCGAAAAGAACTCTTGAGCTTTTATTAAGGAACTCACACACTAACTTGTGACAAAGGCAACAAACAGGTATCAAAGCCCGAGGGGAGAAGAAAAAAGCACTCAATGCGATTATTATTATGATAGCATGAATGGCACACATGCACATGAAGGCATCTAAAATGCACTCTCACCTTCTAAGTGTGTCCTAGTAGGTTGTCTACTCCAAACTCTCTCATGGGTATGTAGGTCTCCAACTCAGGACAGAAAGTAAGGTCTTGTCCCCCTTCCTGGACAGAGCTCACGCAATGAATGGTAGTATATTGGTGGCCTTGACTGTTGTTGTAGCAAAGAGTTGTACTCTCTATTGACATTGACACGACCCCAAATAAGGGGAGACAGATTGGCAACACGTCTGACATTGAAGTCATAGAATGGGAAACCAGAACTATCCTTCTCAGACCGAGTAAGTGGACTTAAGAGAGGAGAAGATGCCTGCTCCTATATGATCTTTCATGTAGATAAGTTTGGTGTCTTTTACTTACATTTTTATTAAGTTAGACAGGGGAGAGTGAAAATTTTGTCTCTAGTTGTGCCTTATTGATTTTTTTTTATTTGTGGTTTTTAGATTAAACCAGAGGAGAGAGCAAAACACATCTCTACTTTTCCTAGTAGTGGTAAATGTGAAAAGAGGAAAGAGACATCGAATCATGGCATATAAGTAAGCACACAATAAGCAAAAGGCATAATCATGGCATATGTGAGTATTGTACTGACATGATGGTGAAAATGGGAAAACATCCAACACATCAAAAAGTATGTAACATGGCATGTGCAAGTGGGATGGCATAGCATATGTGTAAAGGAAGACATCCATCAATCAAACGGCATATACTATAGCATGAAGCAAAAATTAAGGCATGAGTAATGATAATAATAGTGAGCAAGCAAGGCAAGAAAAAAAACAAGTAAGTGAAAAGCCAAAGCAAGCACAAAAGTCAAATGAAACGAAGTCACCAATTCCTATTACCACGTTGATGACTTCTTACGCGAGGCATAGAAGGCCAAATACACGAACTAAGAACGCCACAACGAAATGGTGAATCCAAGGAAAGACACTCGACTGAAAAATACCAAAGCACAAGAAAAACAATAAGGATAAGGAAAATGAAGTCACCATCTAGTCTATTTAGAATCAGAAGATGAGGAAAATCAAATATAAAGAAAATGCGATAAAAACGATGCAAGTATGCAAATGTGATGATCCGTGCCAAATGGATGTAACACATAGGTCATTGCATGCCAAAGAAAGGTTAAGGACTCCTATTACACATAGATAAGGTATTAAGTACCCCCATCCGCCCAACTAATCTATCTTTCTTGGCTGAATTCGCTCGCATAAGTGGCTAACGTAGGGATTTGAATGCCAAATGTTGTATGTCCTTAAGCAATATGCTCGATGCTATGCCAAGATGGGTAAAACATATAGATAAGTCAAACCATAAGGCGAGAAACCCAGGAGAAACAACCAATCAAGCATGCAAGTGCTCTATAACACTGTCTGAGTTATGTATCTAGGTTTGTGCACTAGGTAATCATGCTATAAGATCACGATGGATGATCGCACTAGATCAATCTGCTATAGAGTCACTCCCCATTCTTTACAGTTCTAGATAACTAACATCATTGCTCAAAACACGACAAGAAAACCACAAAATCGATCAAGTAAATGTCAACAAAGCTAGAGAGGACATCAGAGAACATCCAAAAGCAACAAAAACAAATCGGTATGGTATGCATTGCTTCCCCCACCTACACTTGCATTGCATCGACATCCATTGGGTCTGATGGCCATGAAGAAAGCTAGGGACCTCTAGAACATAGTATCAACGCACGATAGATGGAATAGAAGCAAGGAGGAAAAGAAAAATGTGTAGTGCATGTGGAAGAAAACATGGATGCATGGGTCCTTTGCTTTGCTCAGCGTCGACAAGTCCATCTACCATGGATGAGGTAGTCAGTTGGAATGAGAGGCCATGGACCTGAGGCGACATCACGGAGGATTTAGGGATGAATGAAGCAATGTGGGGATGAGTCATGTTCGAGCTCAACAACCATTGGCCTTGTTCAAAGCCATGAACTCATCACAAATGCATGTATACGTGTCGTCGGAAATATGAATGGAAAACTTGACATAAAAGCTAGTAAAACTAGAGAAGAAAAGAAGCCTTACGTCAACATAGCTATGCCAGGGAAGACTTGCTTACTTGTGTAAGGCTTGGAGTGTGCTCTTGGCTGGTGGAACTCACGGTGATGCTCTCCAGTGTTCGACGATGATGGTTGAATGCAGTAATGGCTGGGGATGGCTGGGCTACACTTGGTCAGGAAGGTGGCCTCTAAAACTCACTTAGGAGAAGATGGAGGATGGAGGTGGTGTATGCTCGGCCAAGGGTGCTCTCTCTATGTGTATGTAGTGCTGGGTTGGTAATGTAGGGAGTGTGGGCTATTGGGAATGCAAGGGAGCAAGTGCAGAGAGCCGAAAGAGAACCCAGAGAGCGATCGAGGGGGACCAAGAGAGCAAGAGAGATCGAGAGAGGATTCTCGTAAGCAGGGGTGCACTTTTATAGAAGGTAGAGTGCATGTTGGCCATTGATGAATAACAATTTGCATGGAAGTATGGTTTAGATTGGTATTAGGGGGTAGGATCGGAATTTTGATAATAGGATAGGGTTATGATGGTCCTAGAGTACCATAGTGCATGCTTAGATCTATGTAAGCTAATAAGGATGAAGAATTAGCTGTTCCATCGCTTAGAGGTGTTAGAAATATATTTTGTTTTGATAATTATACTTGGACTAATGAATTTTTTGTATATTTTCGTGGAAGAAAAATAAGGTTGAAGAGTTGTAATTATTCGAATCATGTAAACCTAATAAAATATGTTGTAAATGAATATGTAAAGATGTACTTAGCCAAATTGGTTGAAAAGAAAATGAAGAATCAAAAACGACATACCGGAGAAAAATCGGTATACCGAATTAGGAAGAAACGACACAAACAACAGCACTCCGAATCAAATATGAAGAATCAAAAACGACATACTGGAGAAAAATCGGCAAATCAAAGCAGGAAAAATCGACACAAGCAACAGAACTCCGGAAAAGGTTGTGGAGATGAAGCTGAAGATAAAATGGCATACCGTACTAAAACGGTATACCAAATCAGGAGAATTCGGCATACCGAGTTACCCGACAGTTGCAATTTGAAGACATAAATGACATTCCGGAGGTCGAAACGGCATACCGATAGACAAGCCATTTATGACTATTTTTATAGTCATTAGACACATCTTTTGAGGGTTCTTCAGCTATAAATAAGACCCCTACAAGCCTTGATAGGACACACATCACATCAACATACTTATAACTCTTGATTACTGTGCTCAACTTTGTCCTATGTTCTCTTCACAAGTCAGTGTTGTAATTTTTATTTGAAAGTGCTCTGTGAAAGGGAAGTCATCTGTGGTAAAGCTACAAGAGGAAGCTCTAACTTCTCGAGGTACGAGAAGTGGAAGGAGTAAGAATTGGATTGGTGGAATAGTCAACACAAGTAAGTGTCTTATTACTTTAGTATAAGGGAAAAATCTCAAGAGGGTCTTGAGGAGTGGACTAGGCCGAGATTTTGACTGAATCACTATAATTTACCTGTGTATTCGATTTCTCTCATCCCCTTCATGTGTATGAATTAGTCTTAACCTCAAATTTATATGATTGTATAATAGTTGCTTGTTTACTTTATTAACACACTTCATTTTGTTTAACTTGCAACTAAAATTGGGAAAGTAAATATTAAAAATTAAAATTCTCTATTCACCCCCTCTAGAGAAGCCACTAGATCCTACAATTGGTATTAGAGCAAGGTTTTCTAGAGTTAGATTAATTGTCTACTAGAATATATGGCTTCTTTATCATTTAACAATAATATTATGGAAGGACAAAGCATTAATAGACCACCATTTTTTAACGGAATAAATTATAGTTATTGGAAATGTAGGATGATTATATATCTGAAATCAATAAATTTTGAATTATGAGATGTAGTAATAAATGACTTTACCTTGAGCTCCACATCCTTTAGAGAGTGGAGTAATGAAAAAAAACTCCTAGCACAATTAGATGCTAAAGGATTAAACATATTATTTTGTGTTAGTAAAGAACAATTTAATAGGATCTCAAACTGTAAGAAATCCCATGAAGCATGGCATATTTTAGAGGTCACACATGAAGGAACTAACCAAGTTAAAGAAACAAAAATAAACATGCTTGTTCACAAATTTGAACTATTTAAAATGAAAGATAATGAACCCATAAGTGAAATGTTCACTAGATTTAATGAAATAACTAATAACCTACAATTCCTTGGCAAGGATTATTCTCAAAGTGAATTAGTAAGGAAAATCCTTCAGTCTCTTACCTTTGAATGGGAAAAGAAGACCACTGCTATAGAAGAAGCTAAGGACTTATCAACATATTCCCTAGAAGACTTAATAGGAAACCTGACTTCCTATGAAGTCTAACTAAAGGAAAAGGAAGAAATTGAAAACTCTAAGAAGAAGAATATAGCACTAAAAGTTACTTCAGATTCAGAATAATCCGAAGATAAAGATGAAAACATTGCCTTATTAACTCGAAAGTTTAAGAAATTCATTAAAAGAGAAAGATTTCAGAAGAAATTAAATAAATATCAAGATATAAATAAAGAAAAAGATGATTCAATCCTATGCTTTAAATGCAATAAATCAGGACATCTCAAAAGTGACTGTCCACTTTTAAGGAATAAAATTAATAAAAAGAATGAAAGACCCATCAAGAAGAAAGCCCTCCAAGCCACATGGGATGAGAGTGACTCATCTTCTGATGAGGTCTCTGCCTCAGAAAGTGAAAAAGCCAACATGTGCTTCATGGCACAGGCTAGTAAGATTAGCTCTTCCTTTAACATGGAAGACATCAACATGGAGGAACTCCTGGAGGCTTTTAACGAATTATATGAAAAATGCAAGACTCTAAAAACCAAAAACAGAAGTCAAAACCAAAACATAGAAAAACTTACAAATGAAAATGAGAAACTCATTAGTGAAGGTAAAATTTTACTTGATGAAAATGATGAACTAAATCAGAAAAATAGCGAACTAAAACAAGAAATCAACCATATAAAATATAACATAAAAAATCTAGAAAAAGATATTACAACATTAAAAATCAATAGCAATGACTTACTTAACACTGTGACCAAATTCACAAAAGGAAAAGAAAACTTAGATAAAATCCTCTCAAGTCAATGACATTCATTGAACAAACATGGAATTTGATATTCAAAATTTAATGACACCCCTTATAAAAATGGATTTATTAGAGCAACTACAAACGAAAAACACATCTTTGTTGTAAGAAGACAGTCAAAATGGGTTAACAACAATCAAGCTAAAATAAATGGTATAAAAAGGAAACCAAAAATGATGTGGGTACCTAAGACCTTGCTTGCATCCTATGATGCAGTAAAATCATGAACTCCAAGTGGATCTTAGAAAGTGGATGTTCCCGCCATATAACAGAAGATCATAGACTCTTATGTACATTGAACACCAAAGAAGACGGAGTCGTCACGTTTGGTGATAATGCAAAAGGAAGGATAGTGGAGATAGGAAACGTATGTAACTCTTACAATCCCTCTATTGAAAATGTTCTACTTGTAGATGGTCTTAAACATAACCTGATTAGTATAAGTCAATTGTGTGATATAGGGTACAAAGTAATGTTTGATAAACATGAATGTACAATAATAGATACTAAAACTAACGAAATCATATTTATTGGAAAAAAGAAAAATAATGTGTATAAAATAAAAATTTCACATAAACCTAATATGACTCTATCTTGCCTTACGTCTTCAAATGACGAACATTGGTTATGGCATAAAAGACTTGGCCATGTCAATATGGGTCAATTTTCAAAATTATCTAAAAATGAACTTGTGATAAGACTGCCAAAAATTGATTTCAAAAAGGACAAATTATGTGATGCATGTTAGTTTGGAAAACAAACCAAATCATCTTTCAAAATTAAAAACATGGTTTCTACTTCCAAACCACTAGAATTGATTCATATGGATTTGTTTGGACCTAGTAGAACACTAAGTCTGTGGTAAAAAATATGTTTTTGTTATTATTGATGATTTTTCGCGCTTTACTTGGGTTATCTTCTTAACAAACAAAAATGATGTTTTCATTGAATTTCAAAAGTTTTGCAAGAGGGTTCAAAACGAAAAGGAGTTAAAAATCATTAAAATAAGAAGTGATCATGGAAGAGAGTTTGAAAACGATAATTTTGAAAGTTTTTTGTGAAATGAATGGTTTTGAACATTTATTTTATTCTCCAAGAACCCCTCAACAAAATAGAGTTGTAGAAAGAAAAAATAGAATCCTTCAAGAAATGACTAGGACCATACTTTGTCAAAGAAATTTACCAAAGCATTTTTGGGCCGAAGCTGTAAATACTGCTTATTATATTTTGAACCGTGTTTTAATTCGACCGATTTTGAATAAAACATCATTTGAACTTTGGTTTTGCAAGACCCCTAGAATATCTTACATAAAATTTTTGGATGCAAGTGCTTTATCTTAAACACTAAGGACAATTTAAATAAGATTGATCCCAAAGCTGATGAGGGAATATTCCTTAGATATTCCTCTAGGAGCAAGGCTTATAGAGTTTATAGTAAAAGAACTCTAATAATGGAAGAATCAATGCATGTAAATTTTGAAGAAAATATTGAAACTAAGGCAATAAACATAGATATTGATGATGATCAAGAGTTAAATGTAAATACATTAGAAAACCAAACTAAGGAATTAAAACTTAATACTGAACAACATAGTCATAAAGATTGGCAATACATGTATGGACATCCCAAGGAACTCATCATAGGTGAAGTGTCCAAAGGAATCCAAACGCGATCCAATCTCGACCTTGGTTTTGTAACTTATGCTTTTGTATCATCCATTGAACCCAAAAATGTAACTGAAGCTTATGATGATGAATATTGGGTAAAAGTCATGCATGAGGAGTTAAATCAATTTGAGAGAAATAATGTTTGGGAGTTGATTCCAAAACCTGAAAATCAACAAGTTATTGGAACGAAATGGATTTTTAGAAACAAATTAGATAAATCTGGGAATGTAGTTAGAAATAAGACTAGGCTAGTAGCTCAAGGTTATAATCAGGAGGAAGGCATTGATTTTGATGAAACGTATACTCCTGTAGCTAGATTAAAGTCCATTAGGATGTTGTTCGCATATGCTAGTCACCTAGAATTTAAATTATTTCAAATGGATATGAAAAATGCCTTTCTAAATGGATTTATTGAAAAAGAAGTGTATGTCAAACAACTTCCTGGCTTTGAAGATGAACTCAATCCATATCATGTTTACAAATTAAACAAAGCACTTTATGGACTCAAGGAAGCACCTAGGACTTGGTATGAAAGATTAAGGAAATTCTTGTTAGATCAAGAATTTTCAATTGGTGCTATTGACTCTACCCTATTCATAAAAAGGTTAGAAAATGACATTCTAATTATCCAAGTATATGTGGATGATATCATTTTTGGTTCAACAAATGAAAATATATGCAAAGATTTTTCCATGATTATGCAAAAAAAAATTGAAATGATTATAATGGGAGAACTAACATTCTTTCTAGGGTTACAAATAAAGCAAAATAACAACGGAATATTTATAAACCAAGAAAAATACATTAGGGAGTTATTGAAGAAATTTGGAATGAATCGTAGCAAAATAGCTAGGACACCTATAAGCACCTCCACTAAGTTAGAAAAGGATGAGAATGGACAAAAGGTAGATCAAAAATTATATAAGAGGATGATTGAATCTCTTTTGTATTTAACAGCAAGTAGACCAGATATAATGTTTAGTGTATGCTTGTGTGCAAGATTTAAAGTATCACCTATGGAATCACACTTGAAAGCTGTTAAAAGAATTTTAAGATATCTTCAAGGGTCAATTGATTTTGAGTTATATTATCCTAGAAACACTAGCTTGGATCTTATAGGATATAGTAATGCTAATTATGTTGGATGTAAAACTGATAGAAAAAGTACCAGTGGAACTTGCCAATTTTTAGGACACTCTTTAGTCTCTTGGTTCAGCAAGAAATAAAATAGTGTTGCACTCTCAACAACAGAGGCTGAATATATTGCAGTTGGTTGTTGTTGTGTCCAAATTCTATGGATGAAACAAACCTTAAGAGACTTTAATATAATTTTATCAACAACTCCAATATTTTGTGACAATACAAGTGCAATTAATTTATCTAAAAATCCAATTCATCACTTTAGAATTAAACATATAGAAGTAAGATATCATTTCTTAAGAGACCATGCTCTTAAAAATAATATTAAGTTAGAATTTATTCCAACTAAAGAACAATTGGCAAATATCTTTACCAAACTTCTTGATGAACAACCATTTATTAAAATTAGAAGAGATCTAGGTATTTGTAAACTATCAGATATAACATGAAAATAACACTTTGTTGTTTTTCGGAATACCGAAGGTATCTACTTAAAATTACTGGATCGGCATACCGAAATGGAATGGTATACCGATTTTTTGACAGGTTTTTCTGAACAGATTTTTCGACGTACCGAAAATATCCAGTATATCGAAATCTCCTGAGTCACTATTTTCGGTACACCGATGCATGTATCGAAGAATGTTCTGAAATCCCCTGTAACTGATTTCGGCATACCGATCATTTTTTCGGCATACCGAATTCGTCACGAATCCTATTTTAAACCCAAAACATAGGGTTATTTCTCATCCTTTTCAATATACGGCCGACCAATTCTCTCCGTCGACGCCATTCCCTCTCCTTCCAATCCACGAATCCTCTCACCTCTGGTCTCATACACCCTTTCCGATCCTTCCTCTCCCCTTCTCTATCGTTCTCTCACCCTTGTTAAGGATGGCCCCTAAGAAGATACTTGCCTCCCGCCGAAAACGGAAACAATCGGAAGAAACACCGGGGGCTTCCGATAGCCACTCTTAGAAATATCAGTTCGTCGACAATGAGGTCGAGCAAGCTCACCATGAAAGGTTTGCCAACAGAGAGGTACTCACTAGAAGAAGGATAGTTTTCCATGAACTAGATTCCATTAAGCCTCTGTTTGAGTTCCAAGGTTTAATCCCTTTTTTAAGTTCCATAGGTGATAGACTATACTATCCTAACGAAGTATCTCAATTTTATGCCAACATAACCTATTCCCACTCTCTAGCTCATTCTTATATTTGCGAGAATACTATAGATTTTGATGATGTTTTACTAGGTCAATTGTTTAAAATCCCATCTTCAGGGACCAACATCACCTTATCCATTTATGAGTTGGATTGGTCCTATTCTGAAATCAATAAAGCTATATCCTTGAACCCTAGGAGCACGTTCAAACCCAGTAAGATTAAGCAACTCACCAAGCAATCACGTATTATCGCCTATATTGTGGCCGCCAATCTAGTCCAAAAAAAAGGTCATCAAAATGAGTTAAGCGAGCTTACTTGTAAGGCGGTCTATGCCATAGTCAAACAAATTCCAATTAATTGGGGTCAAGTAATTTTTCATTGTATCACCCATGTCAAAACTAAGTTATTTTTTGGTCCTCTTTTAACTTATTTGTTTGAAAATTATGACATTCCCCTTAATGATGAACCAAACCTACCTGTTAAATCCAAGCCTTTAGGAACCCAAGCCGTGGCTAAGATAGAACAATCTATTGAGCTTCATAGTAAAATTAAAAATCTTCCTGAAGGTTCATCTTCTGTATCACAAAGAACTCAAGCACAAGACGAAGATGCCAATTCTGATGAAGAAGCAGAAGAAGAATCCAGTATGTCTAAGAAATTGAATTCACTTCAACAATAAATGTTTGAGATGTATCTTCACCAAAAGTAAATGATGGACATCTAACAACAACAACAAAAGCAAATGATGGAACAACAAAAGTTGATCTTCGATTTGATGCTTCAACAAAATCAACGACATCAAGAATATATGGAAAGCATACGAAAACTCAGTGATCGAGTTGAGGCGTATCAAGACACCCTTCAAGAATATCACCAGGATATTCTTGAACACATCAATCCACTTTCTCCTTAAATTAGTTGTTGTAGCATCATTAGCTGACATCTTTACATTTTGAGATTGGACATCTTGTGTAACTTATTTGGGTTATTAATGACTTTATCACTGTTTTGATGTTTATCTTAGTTATTTGATAATGATTTTATATATTGTCTATCGCTCATAGGGGAAGAGATATTCATAGCGAATCATTTCTTTTCGATTATGACAAAAAGGGAGAGAAATACAATATAATATCATAATATCAATATGTTTAGAAAATTTATAAAAAATTCATAAAGGGAGCTTAGTTTAAGGGAGAGGTTATTGACGATGTTTATTCTATATGATTGGAACTCATATTTAATATTTTGATTTTGTCATCATCAAAAAGGGGGAGATTGTTAGAAATATATTTTGTTTTGATGATTATACTTAGACTAATGAATTTTTTGTATATTTTCATGGAAGAAAAATAAGATTGAAGAGTTGTAATTATTTGAATCATGTAAACCTTATAAAATATGTTGTAAATGAATATCTAAAGATGTACTTAGCCAAATTGGTTGAAAAGAAAATGAAGAATCAAAAACAACATACCGAAGAAAAATCGGTATATCGAATCAGGAAGACACGACACAAACAATGGTACTCCAAATCAAATATGAAGAATCAAAGACGGCATACCGAAGAAAAATCAGCATACCGAAGCAGGAAAAATCGACATAAGCAACAGAACTCCGAAAACGGTTGTGGAGATAAAGCTAAAGATAAAACGACATACCGTACTAAAATGGTATACCGTATCAGGAGAATTCGACATACTAAAATAATTCCGGCATACCGAGTTACCCAACAGCTGCAGTTTGAAGACATAAATGGTATTCCAGAGGTCAAAACGGCATATTGATTGACTAACCGTTTATGACCGTTTTTATAGTCCTTAGACACATCTTTTGATGATTCTTCAGCTATAAATAAGACCCCTACAAGTCTTGATAGGACACACATCACATCAACATACTTGTAACCCTTGATTACTGTGCTCAACTTTGTCCTTCGTTCTCTTCACAAGTCAGTGTTGTAATTTTTATTTGAAAGTGCTCTGTGAAAGGGAAGTCATTTGTGGTAAAGCTACAATAGGAGGTTTTAACTTCTTGGGGTACGAGAAGTGGAAGGAGCAAGGATTGAGTTGGTAGGATAGCCAACGCAAGTAAGTATCTTATTACTTTAGTATAAGGGAAAAATCTCAAGAGGGTCTTGAGGAGTGGACTACGCCAGATTTTGGCCGAATCACTATAAATTACTTGTGTTTTTAATCTCTCATCCCCTTCATGTGCATGAATTAATCTTAACCTCAAATTTATATGATTGTGTAATAGTTGCTTGTTTACTTTATTAACACACTTCATTTTGTTTAACTTGCAACTAAAATTGGGAAAGTAAATATTAAAAATTAAAATTCTCTATTCACCCCTCCTTTAGAGAAACCACTCGATCCTACAAGAGGGACCACTCAAGCTTCTGTCTAAATTAACCTAACACAGGGCACTTCTTCACACTGAATACTCACACATACTAGTTACGTTGATTGATATTGTTGGTAAAGTATGCCTATAGGTCGTGCTAATGAATCACTCGAGACTCAATGTTGGGCTTGCTTATTAAATCATTGGCTTGCTACCTTAAGTATTTGAGCCATGCAAGGGTTCTAGATTTATGGTACGGTAAAGGCTTAGGATTTGCGTAAACTTAGAATGGTTGGGGAAGTGGTTGGGTCTACTATGACCAAAGCACATCCTTCTAAAGGTGTCTGCCAATGAGCGACTGCAATAACATACAACAAGCCTATCCTTCTATAGTTAGAATAGGATTAGAGCATCGCACTAATATTATAAGCCTAGGATATGTGCTTGAGATGTGTGCTTAAGATACACAACCCTTTTCTACGATGGTTTTCTACACTTCACGTATTTTGAAGCCCAGTACAATAGATCTTTTGGCGATTGCTCCATCGTGTGGACTAAAGGGTGGACGTAGAGTTAGGTGGTGGTTGTTTGTGGTATTGGGTGAAGTCACATAGTAGCTAGTAGAGGTTCCTTTAGAGGAGTCCATTAGCAAGTGATTTCAAAACTAATGTGTTTACATATACTATAAATAATTAGATAAAAATTTGTAAACATATAATTAAAATAATAAAATAAAAGTGAAAAATATTAAGATTGATGCAAGAGAAATGTGAATAGGCTAAGATTATCTTAGATATAATAAAAAAATTAAAAAATGACTTAATAGGCTAATAAAACATAAAGAGTTATTAAAAAACATGCTTAACTTACATACTTTTCATTTTTTCACAAAGTGACAACTAACAATATGGTAGAAATATAGATATATATATTTCTTTAAAACATCAAATAGGTCATAACCAAGTCAAATAGGTTTAATTGATGTTGAGAATGGATTAGTGGGTCGTAATTGTGTCTAATAAAGTTATGTTTATTGTTAATAAATAGTTAAAAAATGTTAAATAATAATACAATATTTAATTCGAATTGACAAATTGGATCATTTGACAAGTAACATTAGAGATTGCCACCCTTAAAAAGGCAATGTCAATTGAATTGAAATGAAATTCCATCACACTAACAATATAGCCTAATAATTCAATCTAGAAGGTTAGAAATTTTTTAGAAAATAGCTGCTGTTGATGATAGCACTGTAACCAGTAAAAAATTTTGCTTTAGAAAAAAATTTAAGTATAGCGAACATGTTCAAAGAAGAATATTAGCATTAGAAATAAAAAGCACAAGGTGGCATTCTCTCCCTTTTGTAAGGTTGTGTAGACCATCAGTTTGTAGGGCTAAGAATTTGAAAGCAAGGAGAAAGGATTTTAGAATAAACCTAAGGATTTTACCTCAGATTCTCTTATTGATTTTAGAATTACTTCTTGCAGTTCACATACTAATCCAGGGATAAGAAAGACTAATGATATCATCAATAATACCAAAATGACATTTGCTCCCATTTTTTTGGACAGTAGTAAAATCAACTACAGCTATTTAGTAAAGTAGATAAACAAAGATACAAACCTCGTACAAATCATGTATCAACCATTTCCCAAGATCTGCACATGGAGTAGCATTGTTTTTGTCGCAATCAAACAATTGAAAGGTCTTGTAGGCAAGAGATTAGGAAACGGCTCTCTCTTCCAAGAATGAGTCCAGGAATTGTTTCAACTTAACCTTTGTTATCACGCCTTCCCTCCGACTTTGAGGAACTTCCTCACCATCCTTGAAAATAATCAATGTTGGCAAACCATGGACCTTGTATTTTTTAATAAGTTGGGGATTTGCATCATGGTCAATCTTTACCACCTTCAGTTGGTCCTCATACTCCTGAAATTTTCAAAGATCATATAAGATATGACACAGAGAAACAGCAATGGCCTATAGTTCACGTATATTTTAAATTACAGGCAATTGACATGGAAATATTGTTTTTTTTAAAGAAATATGGAAATAAGGAATTGGAAACTAAATATGACTTTATGAATTATACATTGAAAAACAAAGTAAAGTCGATAGATGTGAAATTCCATATGAACTTTTATTTCAAGGGTAGGCAGGACAATCATGTGGCTGATCACCAGAAGATAATCTATTATCTATCATCTAAGAACTTGAATAGAGATGAATTTGAATAGAATGAAGCCCTTCAGAAATGGTTAGTAATTTATAATTCCAAGGAAAATGCATATGATAAGAAAAACAGTAAGCAATGTCGTGGGGGAATAGGGAACATTGGAACAATAGCATTGTTACTACGGTATCAGCCTAATGCATCATCTCATCGTAAGTTGCAATTTGAATTTCAGATGCAGATGAATGTGAAAATTAAAGAGCTGCACCCAAGAAGAGTGCTAAGCTAAGAATCTTGGTTCATGATTCCATCCATTCCTAATTTCTCATGGAGTTCCAAATTTGGAATCTACAGGGGCATCCAGGCAACTTACACATGAATACAGTTACAGTTTCCTAGGTATGAC
The DNA here is from genome assembly GCA_024699735.1 of Posidonia australis. Lineage (NCBI taxonomy): Eukaryota > Viridiplantae > Streptophyta > Magnoliopsida > Alismatales > Posidoniaceae > Posidonia > Posidonia australis. The sequence goes on from JAMKQA010031611.1 coordinate 22,397, forward strand.
TTTAACAGTCTAGAAGAGAAAATGTGCCTTCCAACCTATCCTGGATTGCTCAGCATGTCCATTGGAAGAGTAAGTCCTTTTTCTGAAAGTGAAGTACAGCAGCCAAGTTCTCAACCCCTTAAACATCAGGTTAAAAGACTTCGCATGGCCAACTGAAAAAATGCAGCCCAGTTACAATGCACCCCTGGTTGCTAAGGATCCACTGACAGTGAAGGCATCAGCCTAAGCAGTAAATCAGTGAGAAGGAAAAAAAACTGTTTCGCAATCCTCACCTTGGAACCTGGGCATCATCTTCCTGCTGTATTAGGCCAGGCAAACAATTTGTTCCAAAAATCCCTTAGCATTAAAAAAAACCATTTGTTTACTTTCTCAGGAATTTTATATCAAACTCTTACAATATATTTGGCTATTTAGTTATTTAGATGCCATCATACAATACAGTATTTTATAGCATGGATTTGGCTTTTCATTTGTGTATTATGACTTGTCCACCAAAAAATACATTTGCAGATTCTGCAGTATAATTTTGTTTTTGTGATGAAGAATCCAAATGCAAAATCATCATTTGAAGAGTTTGGAGACTATTGCCATATTGTTAAAAAGCACATTATTCCAGTAAATTAGAAGTTTGTCCTTTAGTACTTGTTTGGCTAGCATTAGTCAGCCAGGGCCCTAATGAGTAGGGTGACAAATGCCCACTCCCCCTTTCCCTCTTATATCCTATTTGTTGAGATATTAGATATATTTTGTATATTTTTGTGCAGGGACACAGGTGTACTTTGGTCCATGTTTATATCATAAATATAGGATGAGAGGGTAGTGACAAGAGGTCAAGCAACCCTAATTTTTTTAGTTTTGTGTTCTCTTTTCTTCTCTTCTAGTAAATTAGCTGCACCACACTGATGCAACTATTCCCATTTCCAATGAAGCATTCCATAGTACTCCATGGAAGCACATCCCTCTATTGATATCTTTGGAGTGTGAAGATCATAAATTCAAGAAACATCTTAATCTCTGAATATGACTTCTTCTTTGACGTCCAAAACTCATGCCCGAAACTCATATGCTTTGTAAGATGTTCCAACTAATATCATGTTAGTTGCTTCCACTCTTCATATACTTTATCTGCAACATCAGGTATCTTCTTTAGCTCCAAATACTGTTATCCTTCCACAACAAATAATTTAATTGATTAGGCCACTCAACTTGGTCCCTTTCATTAAGTTTCAATGTAATGATTATCAAATTAAGAACACTGATGCCAGTGTATTCTCCTACAAAGCTTCCATTTTTCTCTGTTATTGTCATTTCCAATCAGAGAGGGGATTGGTGACAATATATAGTAGCAACAACACCACTATAGCGTCCTGTTGGAGAATTATAACTGCAGTACAGTTGCAACAGTGCCAAAGAAAAACCATGGCATTTCTAGAGATCCTCCAACACCACAAATCTTCAAGTAATAAGAGAAATCCTCTCTGTCTCACAATAGATAAGAATCCTCACTTTGTGTTACCATATTAAAAGAGGAGGAGAATGCAACCTAAAAATTGCTTGACACAAAACCCCATTCACCTTATATTTATAATATAGACATGGGTAAAATTTCAACTAAACTCTTACATGAAAAAGATACAAGAAATAGCAAATATATTGTTGGTAAAAATAGAAATATTGCTTGAATGTTAATATGTAAAGTATACATCTGATACAACACTTTTTGTTGGTAAAACTAAAAATATTGATTGAATAGTTAATATGTAGACTATACACCTGACATTGTGATTCTTTTAACTAGTTTACAAGGGAACTTATTTTTTTTAATGTAGTTTACAAGGAACTTGTGAAGATAGTCGTAACTATAAAAACACTAGCTAAAAAATTCCACAAAAATTGACGAATGAGTAACATAAGGTTAACCACTGCTATGTTATGTAGTATACTACTACCTAAAGGTAGTAATATTTGAAACTACTCAAGTTTTTTTAGCATTAAAATATCTCGAAATTATGATACATTGATACTGAATGTTTTAATTCTGCTTGTCATCAATAAGGGCTATAAAAGGAAGAATGTCACGTTTAATATATTAAAATTCTCCACTTAAAAAGATTTATATTGTTTACACATTCATTAATACCACCCTAATTGGTCTTGCAGTGCATTTTTAAATTATTCCTGTTAGTGTTCTTAGATGTTGTAGCAGTTTCAAATCATTTAACAAATATAATGTGCAATCACTCTATTAAGCAAGCAATAGACAAGCAAAATACGATGAAGGCCTCTTATAACCATTTGGTCAAACAACTTGGCATAAGTAACCAGAAATGTCCAAGACAACACAGGAGGTGAGGTAGATGCTGACTTTTACTGTTCAAACAAAGGAGAAATGAAATTGCAAAATGGAAAAGAATTCATACTTTGGCAATTGCAATGTGTACAATGACATATTTATAACTGAGCAACCACAATCATGCATCCAAACCTTGTTGAAAACCAATCCTTAGATGATATTTTATGTTGATATGTTTACAGAATTGCAGGAAATCCATTCTTAAGTTTATGAACAATCACAGAAATCAAACTGAATTATTTGAAGGGGAAGGAGCTGGAGAATACATAATGTGGAAATGTCATATCTCCAACACCACAAGGTCCTCCCTCTTGACGTCCTCAACTTGGTAGCCAAACAGTGGAAATGTCATATCTCCACACCCAATGATACCTCGAGCCTTAATACGCAGTGACAATCGGAATATCATACTTCCAAACTCAAACAATACCTTAACCTCGACTTCATGAATGACAGTCTAAGAATATTATATCTCCGAGACTCAAGAAACACTAACCTATAGTATATTAATCCCCAACCTCAACCTAAGTGACACGCCCGACTACCTAGGAATATTGTCACATATCCTGGTTCAGGTGATACAGCCCTACGATATCTTAATCTACGCACAAAAGTCACGAAAAGCTTTTTTCCAAACAATATTTCATTTTCTCAAAAATATTTTTTAAAATCATTTTCATACATTCAAGATCTCTGCAAAACTAACGCAATAGGTGTCCACAATAGACCACATCCACAAAACACACCAGTATAATCATTTAAAATCTCTCGGGGAAAATCACCAAAAATCCTTTTTAAAATAGCTTTGGAGTCTTGTCCGATACATCGGAATTAAACAGTCTACTGAACTTGGCTCAAGACACTAATTCGATAAACCAAAAAACTATCAGTCGACCGAAAATTCCTGATTCAACAGACCGAAACAGAATGATCGACCGAGCCAAGTCCTAAGTCCACACCTAAGACTAAAATCGACAAACTGAACGGATTCGGCAACAGAGTTCTATATCAAAGGGACCAATTAAGAGCAAAAACAACACACAGAAAAATGATATGTTGATTTTTGTGAACACAGAAAAACAATACGAGCCTTAAACCCAAACTTTGCCCGAATAAGGAGTGATAGGCGGTCTGAGTCACGCTGTGCTTGACAAGATCCAAGTGTACGGTTGTCAAAGTCAAGCTCAACAAGATCTAAGTCACACCATGCTCAACAAGATTCAAGTGTGTCATCATTAAAGTCGTGCCCGACAAGGTATGAGTCACATTGTGTCGTACAAGATCTAGTTGTGCAGTTGTCAAAGTCATGCTCAATAAGATCCGAGTCATGCCATGCTCGACAAGATTCGAGTGTACTATCGTCAAAGTCAAGCTGGACAAGATCCCAGTTACACCATGCTCGACAAGATCTAGGTGTGTGATCATTAAAGTCATGTTCAACAAGATTCAAATCACGCCATGCTTGAAAAGATCAAGGTGTTCGATTGCCAAAGTCATCTCAATAAAATCTAAGTCATGTCATGCTCGACAAGATCAAGGTGTATGGTCATCAATGTCATGCTCGATAAGATCTGAGACACGCCATGCTCAACAAGATACGGTACAATCGTCAAGTCGTGCTCGACAAGATACGAGTTACACCATGCTCGACAAGATCCAACTATGTGGTCATCAGAGTCATGCTCGACAATATCCAACTATGGTCATCAGAGTCATATTTGACAAGATCCAAGTCACACCATTCTTTATAAGATCCGAGCGTTTGGTCATCATAGTCGTACTTGACAAGATCCAAGTCACACTATGCTCAACAAGATCTAGGTGTACGGTTGTTAAAGTCATGCTTGACAAAATCATAGTCACACCATGTTCGACAAGATCCGAGTGTGCAATCGTTACAGTCATGCTTGACAAGGTCCGAGTCATACCATGCTCGACAAGATCTAGGCATACGGTTCTCAAAGTTGTACTCAATAAGATCCGTGTCATGTCATGCTCGACAAAATCTTGGTGTGTGGTCATCAAATTCATGCTCAATACGATCCAAGTCACGCCATGCTTGACCAGATCCCAATGCGAGATTATCAAAGTTGTGCTCGACAAGATCCAAGTCACGTTATGGTCGATAAGATCCAAGTGCACGATTGTCAAAGGCGCATTGCAACAAGATCTGCTTATGCTGCACTCAACAAGATCTCACCACGCAAATCTATGGAGAACTATTACTCAAAAGAACCACGTCAAGCAAGTAACCCTAGAACTTATTGCACAACTAGTCCTTTGCCTTCCCAAGATGCAAAACTGGAGCCTATTAAGGCACAAAGCCTTACATGTACCAACCCGAACAACTATCAACTTCAGTAGTCAATCTACAAGTCAACAACCGAAGTGTGGAAATCTTGATGTGGAATATTCTTTCAAGCACAGGTTATGGCTGGATTGTCTAAGGCTAACTGCCTAAAGACACCTAGGTGTCAAACTTGACTTGACAAAAGAACCCAACCTAAGCAGAAAACCTTGGGTGAACTGCCTAAAGGTACCCAAGCAGAGCTTGACGACGACAGAGCAAGCACCAAGTCCAAGGCAAAACAACCTAAAGACACTTGGGTTGCATAACGAGAGGTTCGAGCCTCCTCCTCTGTGGATCGACCAGACATCCAGCTTCTGACCAATCAAACGCCTAGGCCACATCACATAGCACCAGCCAACACTCTAGACTCTCAAGTGCATCACACGTCCCGAGGAGACTTCACATGGGCATGCAAGCATGCCTTGACTAATGCAATTCTCCATACACGTAAAGTCCCCTAGTGCCTTACAGCTTAGACCCATACAGCTCCTCGTGGGCATGGCAATGCAGTATTCTCCTGTCAAGGCACTAACCAATGATGCTTGCATTGCCTCTAGCATATACCAAACCACGTATGACTCTCTAGCTAGAGCTCGACATGCGTTCGGGCCATTACAACTGTTGGACACACCCCTTGAAGTTCTTTAGTGATCACTGTCAAGTATAAATACAACCCACCGTATACCAATGTAGGGTTCCAACTGTGGTTCTACTTCAACTATCTAAAAACCTGATCTTCCGTTTGCTGACTAAAGCATCGAAGCATCTCCGATCGGCCCACGCCCAATCAAGGACCTCTGACTATGTTTCTTCTGCTTGCAGACCTTCACCAACTAACATGGCAACCACCTTGTCTCACCAGCAGATCCCAGCTAGCATCAACCCTGGGCCGGCAAGTGGCACCTAGCGAGCCAAGAGAGAGAGGGGTGGGATCACTTTCTTTCTTCGTCCCTTATAAGCAATCTTAGAAATGTAGAAGCGAAGTAGAGAAACCAATTGAGAGAAACAAGCATAAAACGTCACAAGGACTGAATTTCTAACTTCATCATCACTTCCTTCCAATCCAACCATCAATAGTTGATTTGTTTGGAACAATCAGATAGAAACAGCTCAAAAAACTCAAAACTAATAAACATTTATACTTATTATTTATACGAAAAGGGGGAGAAACTGGAGATAGGAAAGCAGGTGGTAGTGGTGGTGGTCACCTGAGATACCCAATCAACAACAGGTGCGATTAAACGGCAGGGCCCACACCAATCCGCCACAAAATCCACCAGAACAGGTTTGTCCGAATCCAGAACCTCCCCCTTGAAGCTGCTCTGATCAATGATTGTGGCCCCGCCGCAGCTGACGGCCAGTCTGCCAGCCTTTCTCCTAGAGCACCGGAAACAGCGGGATCTCCATTGAAGAAGAAGAGGAGGTGGTGGTTTGCAGCCGAACGAGAAGCCAAGATGACGGCGATGATGATGATGATGATGATGGGGGATTCTTGTGGATGAGAGAGACATAACGTGAACTGGCGGGGAAGTGAATGGAAGAGAAGAGGTGAAGGATGGGTTGCAGAGGATACTGTTACCACCTATGGCCATATCGGAGTTTTTTTTTGTAGGTTGCTTTGTTTCCAAAGGCGAGAGAAAAGGAGGAGTTTTCTTTTTGCGGGAGAGAGAGAGATGATGGACGTGGCCCTCTTCTCCTGCGCTCGCGTGTGGCTGTCAATTTGTTTGTGCAGAAAGTGTCAGTGATATCGGTAAGAGAGTGGATCACTGCTGATAGTAAAGAGATAGATGACCGCAAGTTATAACCGTAGCTGTATCACTTGGCTTTCAGCTCCGATTGTTGAGCCTTGTGGTAGTTGCTCGATCACAGTCAAACACTTCCCAAATTAATCATGTGCCACCGCAGCAATGCAAGCTTTTCGCCCCCAAAGAATGGTCCTTCCCAATTCCAACTAGCTTCTTCTAAGTCGTCGAACTCCGATTTGGTCCGCCCTTTTTTAAGCTCTTGAAAGTCATCATACTCGGTTTTCAGTCATTTCTCAACTACCAAATCCACCTGTGGTCTTAATAACTGTGATGTTGCAAAAATTGTCTTACTTGCGGCTTGACTTAGAAAAATCACCTCGAATTGTGCCCTTGACTAATGAAGAACTTAGGCTAAGAAATTCCTTTTAGAGCAATAATCAAGAGAAGAACAATCCAAAAAACACCGAGCAAATAATTCATGCTCTTTCCACAATGGCTTGTTGATTACCAAAGTTGCAGTGCTAAATGAGGGACAGCGCTAAAGGAGGGACAATGACGAACAACCTTCAGCAAAGGTACAATCAGGTGCCTCGCATGGCTTCCAGCAACTAGTCTAGTCGGGTGAGCAACTTCAGCAATAGTCGGAAAAGCAACTTAGGTGCCAGTCAGGTGAAAAACTTGTGTTGACTAGACTCTTAGTTTCATGACTCCCCAAACAAACACCTCACTATCAACCAAGCAACTAGCTCCAACGCACGCCAAGTGCAGTGTTGAGTGCTTGGAGTACTTAGTCTACATTTGGTACGTTGGAATGTAAATAGATAGAAATGGAATAAACTTTGGAATGAAATTTGGAATGGAATAGAATGGAATAATTTTATTCCATTCCAGTGTTTGGTACATAAGGAATTGTATAGTGGAATCGATAGATAATTCCTTTCCATTGTTTGGTATATAAAAACAGGAATGGAATGGAATACAATATTTGAAAGATTAATCTTTACATATTAATCTGAAAAATACCAAAATAACATTTTTTCCATATAAGTAAAATAAATTCATGTTTACAGTTAATTATTAAAATTCCACAATAATTCCACAAACATCAACAATAATTCTACAATAATTCCACAAACATCAACAATAATTCCACAAACATCAACAATGTGATCAAAATACAATAATTTTTCAGAAAATAAAATAAATGTCATCAAATGTCATCAAATGTCACCATTAAGCACTGCTTTCACCCACTCTTCTTTTTCATCATCAGCAATAGTAAAGAAAACAATTGTTTTATCATCATCTTGAGTAATGTTTCTTATAGCTTTAAAACGTTCACTCATAGTAATACCAGGAAGCTTTTTTATCTCTTCGTTTACCTTTTTTTTTGCTTCAAAGAAATCAAAATCCACACTAATGACTTTACTAAAAATTTCAATTGATGCTTTTATTTGATTTGCAATCATTGCTGCTACATCTGTAATGCCTTGAATAATTGGTTCAGAGATCTTTCTCTTTTTTTGTGGATTTTTCTTAATGCTAGAACACTCTTCAGTAGGAGTAGGAATTTCATTTTCACTTTGCAAAGGCGTTTCATTCACCAATGAACAATACACATCTTCTACTGCATTACCATCTCCT